>BQNB010117566.1:0-21150 GCA_026074375.1 Tanacetum coccineum
ATGTAATAAAGCGAAAAATTTCCCCGTACAATTGTGATAATAGTAAAATAAGTTTTGAATTTGATGAAAATTCTTGGGTTATTATAATTAGCAAGTTTTTTTCTAAAAAACAACTTGTAATATATTTAAATAGTTAATATAACTGATCAAAACAAGTTCACAGTGAGTTTTAGGTACTTCCGGCAAGATTAGAAGGTTTCCGGTAAGTTTGACCACCGTTGATCGTCGTTGACCACAGTTGACCTATTTGTTTGACCCTGTTACATTAATCGGCAAGGTTGGTGGCCTTGTAGTGTCTAATCAGCGATTAATCGGCCTTGTAGACTTTGTTTTGCAACACTGGTAACGATGATACTGCAGTAGCTCAAAGACGGTTGGAGGACAAGCAACCTGAATAGAAGACAAACACGGACTGCTTGGTCAAGGAGCAGGAAAAGGTACACCATGGTGCAGATGTAGGGGCAGTCATTATGAAAACCGGAGTACCTGGTCAAGAGGGTGCAAAAGGTATATGCTGATGAACAGTATAGAGAAGAACAGTAATGAGGTTGCTTTTTGCAGTTGCTGCCATGATGGAGAAGATTTATGCACATAGTCATGACTTTCAATTATACAGTTGATTGTGAGGCGATTTCAAGTGGAAGGTAAATTGAAAGAAGATATTGCTGTCGGATCATATTTATGTGCTCAGCAACGGTTACAGGAAAAGCAGTGACGACAGCCACGACTATTACTGGGAGTATGCACCAGGTATGTTCATACATCTATTTCTCTATATAGATGGTATGGTTTTTTCTTGCGGATGCAAGGCTGAGATCTGGGTTACCAAAGGTTTGTTGGTTAAAGCAAAGGGAAATATACTGCTTTGGTGATCAACAAGAGGATGCAGAGTGGCCATACACTAGGGTGTCACAGTCTAGATTCAACAACGAAAAGTTTGTACAGATTTTTGTTAGAAGGGGCACTCCACACTGTCTTGGAGGATAGACTATAAGGGGATGCGACTGAAAGTGGTCATCATAAATATATATAAATATATATATATATATATATATATATATATATATATATATATATATATATATATGCAGTTGGAAGCCAGGAGTATCAGGTGGTCTGCACGAGACCTGACATAGCATCGGCCGGTGTGGATATGTTGGATGGGTTTGATCGTGGTTTACAGACAAATGTACAGGTTTTTGTGGATTTTGACTACACCATGGGAATATCGATCACGTCCATGATAGATCAATCACGGGTACAGGTTGATGATACTGGGAAGTGCATGAAGCTTGAAAATCTAATTTCAGCACATGACGGCTTTGTTACAACTGAAAGCGGATAATATGACGTTTACTGAGCCTTGGAAGAAGGAGATATGGTAAATGGACCCTCTTGATAGAGTCAGGATATGAGCTAAGGTTAATAGCAGGTATTGCTACTGATGTCTTGGTAAAAGGCTGTTTCCGGTCGAGTTTCCAAGCAACATGGTCCATAGTTGTTGCTGTATCGGTATGGATTTATAGTGATACTAAGTGGAAAATGTTAGATATAGTATTCACTGATATTCCAATAGCGTTAGGGGGTTTAGACTAGTAATATTTAGGCTATAAATAATAGCCCATATTAGGGTTGTTAGGTTTCTTTACAGCCCAAGCCCATCCTCCCCCCTCATCTCTATAAAAGGAGGTAATGAGAGAGGGGTTTTGTACTTCATTCTTCCCAAGCTCATCCTCCCCTCTTAACTTTATAAAAGGAGGTGAGGGGGGAGGGGTTTTGTACTTCATTATTTCTTTACTCAAATAACATTGTAATATTGAGGGTTATATTCTTGTGCATTTTTTTCTGTCAACATAACTGTTGGGCTGTGTCGTCTACAAATCGATTTATTCCGCACTATAACTAGTTTAGGGTGATCGAATCTACAAGTGCGACACTCTACATATCGACAGAAATCCAACAAACCGATTTCTAGAGCAGAACCACGAATCAAGAACTACTCCAATTTTTGGAAAAAGCTCTATCATAAAATGTTGAATAAGCTTTATAATAAAATGTTTTTCTCGAAAAAGCTTGCAAGCTCTCATTTGATAGCGTTGGTGGAAATGTTTCTTACTGCCTTCCATTTGTATTTATACTTCTGATTTCAAATATTATAACAATTGATTTCGGGAAAGAATATCAATTTTTAGGCAGAATTATAAGTCTATTTAACTAATCAAATTTTAAGTTTGGATTGTGATTGTTTGAAAGAGTTTTAACTAACAAGTTCTGAAATGGCTATATTAATTGGGATAACTTGGTTACAATTATTGTAGCGCTACAATCATCCTCTCAAAATACACTAAAAATGTCTACACAAAAGACTCAAGGACCTACAAAATAACTTAGGATCCCACAATTTGTAGCACATATTATAGCCAATTGACTACATTAGAAATGTAGCTAATATATTCCCATATTAATTTTCATTAAACTAATATATATGTAAGATGTAACATGGTTTATATGAGATATTGTGTTGGTATGCAAGAAACCATATATTGTCCATCATCATGTCTCTTTTGTATTTGTCTAGACGTGCATGTATTTTGTCTATCAAGAAATCATTTCACCTAATGTGGAAAATTATATAGTATATATAATTGGAAACGTCATGGAGCCCTAACCTCTTTTCTTGAAATGTTTATGTTTCATGAAGTAGCGTTTACGAGCATTAAGAATTTTGAGAGCTGAGATATATGATACAAAATTATGTCATTTTACATATTATCATTACAGTTACAACTACATTGATAAGCGTTACTGCTAAGCTATTTTTGTCAAACACATGTTTAACATGGGAAAATATGACTCAAACAAAATAAATATTTGATAAAGACTCGATCGATCAACTCCGACCCATTCCCACAAAGTCTCAACAACACAGGCTCTGGGCTATTAACCAACCCTTTATTTTCATGTCATCTACTAAATATTCCTCTGCCTCATCCGAGACTAACTTAGATCGAGAAGTTTAAGAATGTTTTCTTGGTTATTAATAGACAAAATCAAATACATTATGTCTTTTCCTTCCTCATACTCCTCATCTATCGCTCTTTTTTCCGTCACCAATTCTAGTAACACTACCTCGAAACTATAAACGTCACTTTTTTCTGTCACTTCGAGAGTGTACGCCAATTCTACAATACAAAAAAGAAACGAAACAATGATCAGCTTATAATATGTACTTGCAATAACAAAGAAGAAATAAGGAATGCATTTTGGAGATAATACTCACCGGGTGCGATATAACCATGAGTGCCCACAAAAGAAAACAGTTGGACTCTGACTCTAAACACACCCCAACCAGCACTCCCTTTCACCCCCCCTCCAACCCCCCCCCGCCCCCCCCCAGCCCCCATCCTCCACACCCCCCCCTGGCCACATCACCCCACATCCCGCCCTCCCGCCCCCGCCCCCACACCCTGTCCCCCCCCAAAGCACCCTCCTCCACACCAAAGATACCCCGCCCTCCCCCCTCCACAACCCCCCCCCAACCACCCTCCCACTACCCCCCCCCAAACCCCCCACTCCCTACCTCGCCCCCCCAACGCCACCGCATCCCCAACGGCACCCCACACCCCAAGACCACCCACACCCCCTCATCCCGTCCCGCCCCCCCCTTCACAACACATCCTCACAGCTCATACCCCCCCAACTACCACAAAGCCAAAACTTAGCCCCCGCCCCCCCCCCCTGCCCCCCCCCCTCCCCCAACCCATCCCCTCACCACTCCTACACCGCCCCCGCCACGCACACGCCACCCCGCACCCCATCCCCTCACGCCCCCCACAACTCGTACCCCACCATCGTTCGCCCCCCCCCGCTTCCCCCTCCCCCACCCCATGCCCCCGCACCCCACCATACCCCTCACCCCTCGCTCCACGTCCCCGAACCCAAAATCCCTTTCACCAGCTCCCACCAGTCCCCTCGTCAATCCCCCCCCATATCCCCACTCCCCTACCAATAACCCCCTCCCCCTCCCCCCCCCCCCCTCCAACGAAGACGCCCCCCCTCTGCCCTCCCCACCATGCCTCCCCCTATCCACCTCGCCCCACAACCCCCCCCCCTCCAACGCTTACCATCCCACCACAAATCACAGCTCCCCTCCCCCCACAGCCACCCAACCCCACTCCCACACTACCAACCACAACACACCCACCTTCAACCCCAAACACTCCCAATTTCACCCAACCCCCCGACCCCCCCACCCCTGACCATTCCTGCACCATACCCTCCCCACCCGCCCACCACCACACACCCCCACACCCACTTCCCCCCCTCCCTTCCCCCACCCACCCCCACCCCCACTTTCCGACTCCCCCGACCCCCCCCCACACCCCACCCGCGACCCCCTTCCCCGCCCTCCCCAACCATCACCCCGCCCCCCCCCACCAACCCCTCCCCCTCTCCCCCCCTACCCCACCGAACAACCCCCGGGCCCCACCCACTCCCGCACCCACCCCCCCCCCCCGCTGCCCCCCCCTTCCCGGCGAGCCTCACCCCACACGCCCAACGCCGCCCCCCGCCCCTCCCCCGATTACTGCCCCCCCCACCCTTAACTCCTACCTCCAACTCATGGACATGCCCTTCCCGCCCACACCACCCAGGCTCTGCCCCCAATCACCTCACCACTCCCCCACCCCCCCCCCCCACCCCCAGCCCAGACCCCCCGCCAACTCTCCACCCTCCCCCCCCCTCACCTACCCCTCCCCCGCCACACCCGGCCGGCTCGTCCGCCACGCTCCCAACCCCCTCACCGCCCATGCCAACACCCCCCCGCCCCCCCTTACACCACCCAACCTACAACCCCCCCTACTCGCCCCCCCCCTCGTCCCCCCAACCCTCCACCCCTCCCCCCCTGTCCCCCCCACCCCCGCACCCTCCCCTCCCACCCCCACCCCAGTAACTCCCTCCCCCCCCCCCCTCCCCCCACGTTCTCCCCCCCCCCTCCCCCCCCCAACGCCACCCATCCGCCGCCCACCTCCCCAGCCCCAGCACCCTCCGCCACCAGCAAATCGCCCCCACACGCCCCCAGCCCCCCCACAACCCACCGCAACACCCACCCAACTAAGCCCTCCGCCCCTGCCCCCCGGCCTCAACGCGCCCCCCAGAAATCCCTCGCCCCACAACCTCCGCCCTCCCGTGCATCCCCCCACCCCGTCCCCACCCCATCAGACCAACCCCCTCTCCAGCTCAGCAGCTCCGACCCTCCATCCCCCCCTGCACACCCCCTGAAGCCGGACTTCCAAAGAACGAATAGCTAGTCCCCCACCCCCCTCTCCCACGCCACATCTTCCCCCGTGAAGCCATCCACCCACCCCCTCATCGACCCCCACCTCCGTACCTCGCCAGTAACTGCCCCACCGCCCAACCCCACCCTCACCGAACCCCCCCTGCCCCCTCCCCCTTTCCCTTCTTCCCCCCCCCCTCCACCACCCAACATCAGGTCTCCTTGTGCCCCACGAACCACCTACTCCCCCCGACCTCAGACTCCTCCCACCCCCCCTCACCCCCCCCACCCCCCCCCAAAACCAACCACCTACCACCACGACGAACACACCCAGACCATAACAAAAGCCACTGCCCTCTCCCCGCCCCCCACCCCACTCACCCCCAGCCAGCACCCCCACCCCCAGAACCCCTCCCCTCCTCCAACTCATACCCACCCCCCCCCTTCCCACCACCACCACCCCAGCATCCCCATCCCCTCACTGCCTCCTCACAACGCACACCCCCGCCCACACTCGGCCCCTCCCCCGCCCGCCCATCCCCCCCCCCCCCCACGCCCCGCCACTCCCTCCATTCCCTCGCGACCACCCTCCCCCACCCCCCCATCCACCCACACCCCACACCCAACCCGACCCCTACCACAACCCCCCCCCCCCCCCCCCCCCCCACCCCCGCCCCGCCCCCCCCCCCCACCCCCCCCCCATCGACCCCCCCCCCCCCTAACCCCCCCCTGAGGTAGATCCGATCCACATAACAGCCGCCCCATCACTCTCCCGCCCCTAAAGCCCCCCCCAACACCCCCCATCACACCGACCCCCCTCCCCGCCGCTCCCCTCCACCCCATCGCTCCGCACCCCCCCCCATAGTCCCCAACATCCATAGACCCCCCCCCCCCCACACCACTGCCCCCACCCCACCATAGCGGTCATGTTCCCACGCCCCACCCGACCCGTTGCGCACCTCCTACTATTCCCCCCCTTCCCCCACCTCCTCCGCCACAACTTGACCCAACAATGCCCTCCCCCTCCCACCTGTAACCCTCTTCCACCCACCACAACTCACCAAGTCCCCCCCCCCTCCCACACATCGGGCCCCTCCAACCCGCACCCACCCTCCCTCGATACACCCACCCCTGCAACCCGCGCCCCAAGCTCCAACACCTCCCACCCAACCCCGCACCGCCCCAACCTGACCCTCCCTCCCCGCATCCCTACACGACCCCTTATCCCACCCCACCCGCCCCCACCCCCACCACCACCGCCCCTCCTCCACCTATAACACACCCACCAACCCCCAGCCGACTCCCCCCCCCCCTACCCCCACCCTCCTCCCAAAACTGCACCACCTCCCCAACCCCCCCCCACCTGCAATGCCCCGCCATCAGCACACTTCGCCTAACACACCCCCCCAATAACCCTCCCACCCCCCCCCTCTCCCCCCCCCCCACCCCTACCGATACACCCCATTCTCACAGCCCCCCCGCCACTACTACCATCACGACCGCACCCGACTCCCCCCACCCGCCCTGCCCACCACTGAACGTCCCACCCATGCCCGCCCCCCTACCAGCTCGCGACCACCCCTCCAATACCAGCCGCACCCCTCGACCAGACCGCCATACTCCTCCCCTCCAATACCCCACCTCTCCTCCCCTAGCCCCCCCTTCTGCCCCCCCCCCCAACCCACAATAACCCCACCCCCACCCCGCATCCCCCCAACCCAAACACACCCCCCCACTCCCGCCCCGTTTACCCCCCACTCCCACCGCTCCCTGATGCCCTGCCCCCCACCTCCGACCCCCCCCCCCCCCCAACCCCTCCGCCTCCCGTCCCCCAACCCCCCCCCCCCACGTCCCCCCGCTGCCCCCAACTCGCCCCACATCACACCCCCAACACCAATCCATCCCCCCCCCCCGACCCCACCCGCTCCGCCCCCATCCCCCACACACCCTCCCGTCCACCCCAGCACCAACCAACCCCCCCCTTCCCCGTCTCCCCCTGCCCCCCCTTGCCAACCAACGCCGAGCCCCTCTCCAAACCAGACCCATCGCATCTAACACGCCCCCCGCAACGCCCCGCAAGCGTCCTCCTCTCTCCCCCCCCCCCCCCCCCCACCTCCCCTACTCAACCACATCACTCGCCACCATCCGCGCACCCCCTCCCCCCTTATCGCCTCAAGCCCCCCCCTCCCACCCACACACCCCACCCTCCCCCCCCATCCCCCCCCCCCCCCCCCACCCCAGCCCCTCGAACCCCCCCCAAACCCCCCCCCCACCCCCCTTCCCCCCCCCCTCGGCCCTACCCTCCCCCCCACCTCCCAAGCCACAACAAACCGATCCAAGCCAAACACACTCCCAAACCCATCCAACCTCCGCCTCGAGCCTCACGCCTGCACAACCCACCAAACCTAGCACCACCACCCCCACCACCGCCAACGCACCACTCTCAACCCGACTGACCCCACACCCACCACCCCTCCCTCGTCCCTAGTCAGCCCAACCCCGCCAGATCCCCCCCATCCTAAGCGCCCCTACCTCCACTTCAGCCAACCCCGTGTCGCCACCCCTCCTCCAACCCCCCAGTCCCCCCACCCCCCACCCCCACACGCCCTCCAACCCATCCGCCCCCCACCCACCTCCTTCACCCACCCCCCCCCCCCCCACCTGAAGACCACCCACCCCCCCACCCCCCCCCTACCACCTCCCATCCTCTCCCCGCCCCATCCCCGTACACTCCCCCCGCCCCCAACCACCCACCACCAACGCTAGCGCCATATCCCCTATCCCCCAACCAAAGCGCCAGAACCACACCCGCACCCCCGCCCGTCCCCATGGCCCCCCCCCTCCCGCCCCGTACCACACCCCCCCCCCAACCCCCCCCCCCCCCGCCGCCTCCCACAACTACACCCACCCCAACCACTCGCCCCCACCGCCCCCAGCCCCCCCCCACCCCCACCCCCACTCCCCCTTGCCCACGCCCCCACCCCCCCCACCACCAACCACCACGCCCCGCCTCCCCCCGCAACCGCCCTCATCCCCACCCCCCCTCCATCATCCCCCCCCCCACCCCCCATCCCCCCCACCCACCTGGCACAGTCCCCACTCCCCTCCCGCCCACGCCGCCTCCCCCACCCCGCTCGGCCCCGCATCTTCGACCAACACAACCCCCCCCCCCTATAAAAGACCCCCTCCACACCTCACACGCCTATCCCTCCCCTCCCCGCCCACTCGCCCCCACACGACGTATCACCCCACACCAACCCTCCCCCCGCCCCTCCAAAAAACACCCTCACCCTGCCCATCGCCACGACCCCCCACTCCCCCACACCCCCGCCCCCACCGCCCCCAAACGCCCCTACTCCCCACCTGCCCCGCCCTGCCCGCCACCGCTCCCCTCCCCCCACGCCTCCACCCCTTAAAGCCCCCCAACCAGCCCACACCTGCCCCCCCCCCCCGCCGCCCCCCCCCCTCCCCACCTGCCACGGATATAGACCCCCTCCCCCCCACCCCCCACCCCACCCCTCCCATCCTACGACACCCCCCCCCACCCCACCCCCTACCTCTTAACAACTACCTCACCCACACCCCCACCCTCAACCCGCCCCCTACCCGCCGCCAACCCCCCCCCCCCCACCCACTCCCTCCTCCCCCTCCTGCCCCCCAAAGTCAATCCCACCCTCCACATCCCCCCCAAACCATCCCCTACAACCACCATCCTCCTCCTCAACCGCCGCCCCCCTCCCTACCCCCCAACGTACCTTCCAGCCTCTCATCCCCCCCCCCCCCCCCCCACTCCTCCCACCCCTCCACACCCCCCCCTCCCACCACGCCCAACCTCCGCCACCCCCCCCCCCCTCACCCACCACAAACCCCCTATACTACAGCCCCCCTACAAAACGCGTCCCCCCTTTCGATCACTCACCCAACCATCCCCCACCCTACCCCCCCCTCCCCCCCCCTCTGCACCCGGCCCCTTCACATAGCGCCCCCTCCCCCCACCGCCCCCCATCTCCCAACCCAATCGCCCCTCCCCCCAACCCGGCCTCCACACCCACTCGCCCCAAACGCCCAAACATCCCTCCGCCCAACCCGGGGCCTGAACTCCCGATCAATCGGCCACTGACCCCAGCCCCCTGTAGCTCCCCTCCACCCCCCCCTTCCCCCCCTCTATACCCCCACCCCAGCACCCCCAGCCCAAGCACCTCCCCCCCCCGCCCCTCCCCGTCCTCCCCCCTGCACCCCACACCCCCCCCGCTCATCCTTAACGGCCGCCAAACCCCTTCTACCCCCCCGCCAACTACAATCCTTACAAACACCGTCCCACCGACACCCCCCCCCCCCCCCCACCCCCCCCCCCCCGCCGCTTCCCGGCCTCTAATAGCCCCCGCCCATCCCTCAATCGTACCACGCCCCTCCCCTTCGTCTCCCAGCTCTCCCACCCCCCCAACCCATATCCGTCCCAAGTCCCCCTGTCACCCATCCCTCTCCCACTCCCCCCCCTCCTTCCCCCCACGTTACTTTCACCCCCCCCCCCGGCAGCCTCGCGCACCTCCCCCCCCCGCCCCCACCACCACCCCCCCCCGCACCCCCCCTCCCCCCATCCCCCCACCCCACCACCATCACCACAACCACCCCTCCCACTTCCCGCCCGACTACCATCCCCCGCACCCCCCCATCCAGCACCTCCGACGCACCCCCCAACCCGCTCTCCATCCCCTCCCCCTATCCCCCCACCCTCCCACCCCCAAAACAACCCGCACTCTCCGCCCCACCCCGCCCCCCACCCCCCTCCCACCCTCCGCACCCCTCACAACCTATACCGTAGCCCCTCACCACTTCCGCCCTCCCCCCCCTCCCCACCGCGCTTCGTCACGACGCATCCCCCCGGCCCATCGTCACTCACGCCCCCCCCACTCCTCGCGGTCACACCACCAACAGCAACCTCCACCCCCGTCACCCCCCCACCCCCCCCATCACCAACCCAAAAACCAAAGCCCCCGCCCCCCCCCCCTACTGTGCCATCTCACTCCCCAAGCGCACACCCAACTGCACGACCCACCCCCTCCCCAGCACCCTCCTCCCCAAACCCCCCTTCAAAACCCCCACTCTCGACCACCCCCCTCCCCCTTTTCTTTCCCCCGAAAGCCCCCCCACCGCTCCCTCACACCTCCCCTCACCACGCGACCCCCCTCCCGCCGCCACACCACACCACTCCCGCTCCCGCCCTAGCCATACCCCCCACCCATCCCCCCTCCCCACCCCCCCACCAAAACATTCCTCCCAACCCCCCCCAATACCCTCACCCAATCACAGCCCACCCCCCACCACTCACAAAAACGAAACCCCCCACGCCAGTCCGACGCCCTCCCCGAGCACGCCACCCCCCCACCTTGCCCCCCCACACCTCCGGCCCCGTCCCCCCCCCCCCACCACCCACTCGCACCCATCGACTCCGCCCATACCAGTTCGGGCCCGTAAGCGTCACCCCCCCACAACATAAACCCCCACCCCAATCCACAGCTCCCTACCCCTCACCCCCCCGTCCCAACGCGCAACCCCCCCGCCCCCACGCTCACCCGCCTCGTCGCGCCACGACCGATCTCACTACCCTAGCCCCCCGCGTCCCCAGCCCGCCGCCACCCCCCGCAACCCACTCTCCCCCCCAACGACCACCCGCCCCGCCCCTCACACACCGCGCGACCCTCCCTCCATCAACACCTTTCCAGACCCCCCTTCCCATCAACTTCCCCCCCCCCCCGCCTTACATCTACCCGCGCTCCGCACCCCCAACCCACCAAACACCACATCCCCACGCCCCCCCCCAACACCCAAGCTACCCCCCCTCCTCCACCTCGGTGTTGCCATCGCTTCCCTTGGTGCGACCCCCCCCCCCCCCCACTCCCCCCCTCCCCCCCCACCCCAGTCCCCACACCCCTCCCCCACCTCCTCCCTCCCCACCACCCACTCCCAACCAAACCACACCGGCCCGCCCCCCTCGCCCCCCCACCGCACTCCTCCCCCCTCGCCCTTCCCCCCGCCACCCGCCCCCACTCACCCCCCAACCCCCAGCCGCCCCACCAGTACATATTCTTCCCCGACCACACCCCCCCCAACTCTTCCCACCTAAAAACGACCCCGCCTCAATTCCCCCCCCAAACCTCCCCCTCACTCCCCCCCCCCCCCCCCACGCACTCATCCTCCCCCCCCCCACCCCAGACCACCCCCCTCCCCCCACCCTCCCCCCATCGCGTACAGTCCCCCCCACCTGCACCCCCCCCACATCACTACCCCCCCCGGCCCCAGACCCCAAACCCCCCACATGCCATAACAAGCCCCCCTGAGGCGGCAACACCCAAAAACTCCACTCCCCCACGCACGCATCCGCACCCCTCACGCTTAACGAGTCCTCCTCCCCCCCCCCACTCCCCCATCACCGCTACCTACCGACTCCACCGCCCACCCCCAACGGGCGCATCCGCCCCGCTGCCCCCCACCCCCACACCCAAGCCCCGGCCCCACCACCGAGCCCCCCCCCTCCCGCCCGCCCCCCTAGCCACATGCCTCCCCCCCCCGCCCCCCATCCACCAAAATCACACGCGGCGCCACACGCAGCTCCCCGACCTTCCCCGCCTTCCTACCACGCCCACCCTACCGCCACTACCTCCCCCCACCCACACCCCCCAGACCCCCTCCCGCCCTCCTTACTGCCCCCCCGCCCCCCCCTCCCTCGACCCCCCCCCCCGCCCCCCCACCTCTACCCCCCCCCCCCCTTCTCCAGCCCCCCCCCCCCCTACCCGCTGAGCCCCAATCCCCCCCCCAAAACCGACCCCCCTCCCCCCAGCCCAAACCCACCCTTCCCCTCCCCCCCCACACACCACCCCCTCCCTCCACCACCCCCCCACCGCCCAATCAGACTCGCCCCCCACCCCACCCCAGCCCCCGCCCCTCCAGCTCGCCTCCCACCCCATACCCCCACACCACCCCGAACCTCTGCCCCCCCCACCCAGCATACGCCAAACACCCCCACCCACCCCCCCACTACCCCACCACACAAAAGGTTCCTCCCGCCCCCCCCCCCCCACCCCCCCACCCCCCCCACCCACCCCCACGCCACATCAGTCCCGCCATCCCACTTCCCCCCTACCGCCCCCCCCCCCCTCAAATAGCAGCCCAGCCCCCCCGCCCTTACCCCCCCCCACCCACCTTCTCCCCGATTCACACCCCCCCCTCGCCTCCGACCTCCATCCCACATCCCCCACCCGCGCCTCCCTCCCCCTCCCACACAACTCCATACCTGCCCCCTGCCCCCGCGCACCTTGTCCCCTTCTTCCCGTCCACCCCCCGCCCCCCCCCCCCCCACTCCCGCGCCGACCAAAGCCGGCACCCACATTCCCAGGCCCCCCCCCACCCCCATCGCCCTAATCCCCGCCGACCCCCCCTCACCCCCACGCACCGCACCCGCCCCGCCACACCCCACCACGCCACTCCCACCGACCCCATGCGGCCCTCCCGCCTCCACGCCCACCACCCCCCTCCCCTACCCCCTCGCCGCCTAAACCCCAACCTATGCCCCCGCCCCCCCCCGACGACCCCGCCCGCCCCTCGCCACGAAACCCCCCCCCACTCATAACACCCAACCCCCCTCCATCCCACGAGGTCCCCCCCAGCCCGCGCCCCTCCCCCCCTTTACCACAGACCCCCCCCCCTACCCCTACTCACTCCACCACCTCCGAGGACACGCCCCAACGGCGTAGCAACCACTCCTCCCAGACACGCCCCCCTACCCCCCCCTCCATCCCGCCCCCCCTCCTATCCCACCCCACCCCAAAACCCGCACCCCCCCCCCCACCCCCTCGACGAGTTCCCCGGCACCCCCAACCACCAACAGGCACAACTCCAGTCCGTCCCTCCAACCCAACACCCCCCCCCCCCCCGTCCCCCCAACCGCAGAAACGCCCGTATCTCGCTTCCACACCCACTCCCTCCATCCCCACCCCCCTCACCCCCCCCGCACCAACACCCCACACATACCCATATAGAACACCATACTACAACCAAAGCATTGACTCCGTCCTGGATGCCCTCACCACAAAACTGTCCAGAATCAGATTCGCTTCCGACTCGTATCTCGCCAATCCTATAATTTTGAGCTCAGAGCTCAATAACCACCCATCTTGCCGATTTAACCAATATCTCCTAACCGAGACCCCCAACGATAGCTCCGCGGTTAAGCTACTCACAAAAAGTCAACCACATGTATAACATTGGACAAATATACACCACAAATAATAAATACATTAATACAGACCAAGATCGTGAAACAACTCCGACCCATTCCCCCAAAGTTTCAACAACCCAGCTGCTAGCAATTAACAACCCTTAATTAACATGTCCTCTACTAAATATCCACAACTCATCCGTGACTAAACTTAATCGAGAAGTTTAAGAATGTATTTCTTGATATTACTAGACAAAATCAAATACATTATGTCTTTTCCTTCCTCATACTCCTCATCACTATCGCTCATTTTCCGCACGCAATTCTAGGTAACAACTACCTTCGAAAAACAAAAAACGTCACTTTTTTATTTATCTGTCACTTCGAGAGAGCTACGCCCAATCTACATACAAAAAACAGCAAACGAAACATGCAGTCAGCTTATAATATGTACTTGCAATAACAAAGAAGAAATAAGGAATGCATTTTGGAGATAATACTCACCGGGTGCGATATAACCATGAGTGCCCACAAAAGAAAACAGTTGGACTCTGACTCTAAACATTCCTCATTAACGATCCTTGCCACCCCGAAATCAGCAATCTTTGGCTCAAAATCCTTATCGAGCAAAATGTTACTCGATTGATATCTCGATGTAATATAGCCGGATTACAATCATGGCGCGAGTAAGCTATCCCTATTGCATCCCTGAATGCAATCTTGTATCTCTAAAACCAATCCAACTCGGGTAACCCGTTCTTCACCACTCGACCCAATGCCTCGTACAGGTTCCCATTAACCATATGCTCAAAAACAAAAAAACTAGAACCCCCTTTCACCAAACAAGCGTACACTTTGAGTATATTCCGATGAGGAGTCTTCCCCAGGATCCCGATTTCAGCTGTCATGACTTGCAACTTATTCCCCTTCCAAATTTGCTTTACCGCAACTACTAGCCCGGACGTTTTTGAGTCGACCCGATATACTTTTCCAGTACCTCCAACCCCAATCAAGTTACCTTCATCCAAATCACATAATTCATCTGCGTCAAACTTGATTTGATGGTAATTTTCAAGTTTCCACTTAGTATTTTTCGTGCCTTTCTCATCATCAAACATATCTTTGGTGTCTTGACGCATCTTGGAGTTTCTGTGGCTTGCATACATCAATCCTTCGCCAATTGATACACCAGGTGAAATTTTACTAGAAACTATAACAGCAGATGCTGCAATATCAGACATTGTTGTTGCAGGAATGGAACACAGATGCCTTCTGGCCACAATTCTTGAACCCGTGCCACTCAAATGATCTAGCACTTCACTCGAGGTCCCAAAAGGCAAGAACAATAGGTCATCTGCATTTTTTATAGGAGAATCTTCATCAGATCTTAAGATTGTTAAAGAATCATAAAATCCAAAAGAAATCAATCAAGTTAGCTGATATGAGTAACTAACAGATATTTCTTTTAGGTTAATTACTTGAAAATGTATTATAATTGTCACTTTTTGTTATTGTGTGTATCGAACTTTTTTTTCTTATTGTGTGTATCCAACCTGTTTGTTCTCCCCCTTATCTTTATAATAAAGAGGTAAGGGGGAGGGGTTTTGTACTTCATTCTTTTCCTTACTTAATAAACATATAATATTGAGGGTTATATTCTTGTGCATCCTTTTCTTTTCTGTCATACATATCAGACTGGGGTGTGTTCGTCTTCAAGATCGGATTTATTCCGCACTAGTAACCAGGTTGTAGGGTGTTCGAATCTTACAAGTGGTATCAAGAGCTCAGGTTCACGGGTTCTCTGGTTAACTAGGATCGATCAAGAAGAGGTCTTTGTTGTTCATTTTTCTGGAAGGAACAGGAGGGTTCTATTCTGTTTGGGCTACCAGGTTCTCGACAACAAAAGTTCTTGGTGTTGAGGTTTTTTTACGTCAAGGAGTAGTAGGGTATCGACAGGTAAAGGTTCTTGAGTTCTTTGATTGTCCGGGTCCGCGACAAGGTGTAGAAGACTTAAGGGAGTTATTGCACAAGGTACTTTGTTTGATTCGGTGTTGTGAGGTTTATATCACAAGGTTATCAGAATAAACAAAGGGTCGGAGAATAAGTCCAAGACTTGTCGAGGTTGCAAGGTTTCTTAGGTTACAAGAAATTGTTTTGCAAAAATAAAAGTACGACAATGGTTACTTCAAAAAGCATAGGATACTTTCTTGATTCACGAGTTGTCGATTTGTTAGACGGTTTTATGCCCACAGTTTAATCGATATTTGATTATGAAAGTGTTTTGCTTTTTTGAAGGGTTTCTTGGTTTGATCAATTTCTAAGAAGGTTTATTCTTAGGGTTATATCGATCAAGGTTTTTACAAACGGGTTACTTTGCTAGATCGTGTTTTGTGTAGGTAAATTCACAAAAGGTTAAACGGTTAGCAAAGGGTTAAAAGATTTACTTTTAACGTTTCTTTGATATTTAAGTCTTGGTGGTTCTTGGAAGACAAGTAAGGTTTAGCTTTGTCTTGGGATTCAAGAAGAGTGATTACTTAGAGTACAAGGTATATCAAGGTTGTAGAATTGAGGTGGAAAGATCGAAGCTTTAGGCTTTTTTTAAAGGTTAGTAGATCAATTATTACAAGAAAGCAGATATAGCACACAGCTGGTAAGACTTGTCGGTAAAGTTGGTTAAAAAGAAACTTGACAAGGTTTGTAGTAAGGTTAAAAAACAAGAATGGCTAGTATGAATACAAGGTTAAACATCGAAAAGCTTGATGAGAATATTGTACAAAATCATGGAGGTTTAAAACAAGTTGGGTTCAAACAACTTGGTCCTTGTGTTGAAACAGGAGTCCATGGAGTACATGATGAAAAATGTGTTTGGTTTGAGGTGGAACTGCAGGGAGCTCAAGGGGATCGTGAAGCTGAGGTTTTTCAGGTTAGTAACGATGATACTATAGTGGCTCAAAGACGGTTGGAGGACAAGCAACCTGAAGAGAAGACAAACACGGACTGCTTGGTAAAGGAGCAGGAAAAGGAATATCAGACTGGGTGGAAGATCAAGACGGGTAATGTTCTTGATTCTTGTAATCAGAGGTCTACACAACAATGTATGAAGAGTGGGGTCGCCAAACATTTGGGTGTTGCAGGGATACAACAACAGAATGGGTTGGTTGATGAGACAAACGTGACACTCTTTGCTAAGGTACGTTGTTTTCTGATTCAGTCTGGTCTGTCCAAGGTTTTTTGGGCAGAGGATACAACCAGGTCTACATATCTAGTGAATAGGTCACCATCATCAGCGATTGGATTCAAGAAGCCTATAGATATGTTGAGGTTTTTTGGTTGGCTTGCTAGTATTAAGCAAGGGATGCTTGAACCGGTTAAGGTCAAGTGCATATTCCTGGGATACCACAAAAGTATAGTGGGTAATAAGCTTTGGAGGTTAGATGACGTTACTTCAAAGGTAGTGCTTTACAGGAATATGGGTTTCAATGAGAGTGGGGAATACAAGAAAACTTTCATTGGTTTTGGTGTAGGTACGGGTTCAATGCAGGTGTTGCATGGATTTGAGTTTGAGGTGGAACCGCTAGGGGATCATACATTTGAGGTGGAACCTCAGGAGAATGTCGATCAAGGAGCTGGTTTACAAGAAGTACAAACTCAAGATTTGATGGACTATCAGTTAGCACGTGATAGGGAGCAACACTTAGCATGTGAACTATTCGGGTATAGAGAAGACAGTAATGAGGCTGCTTTTGCAGTTGCTATAGTAGAGAAGATTTATGCACATGAGTCATTGACTTTCAATAATACAGTTGCTTATGAGGTAATTTCCAAGTGGAAGGCTGGATTGAAAGATGATATGGATGCTCGGTTAGATGTGTATGTGCTCAGCAATGGTTGCAGGAAATGTAGTGACGACAACGATGGCTATTACTGGGAGTATACACTAGGTATGTTCATACATCTATTTCTCTATATAGATGGTATAGTTTTTTCTTGCGGATGCAAGGCTGAGATCTGGGGTACTAAGGATTTGCTGGTTAAAGCAAAGGGAAATGTACTTGGTATGGAGATCATCAGGGATCAAAGTGGTAATACTCTGAGGGTGTCACAGTCCAGGTTTTACAACGGAAAGTTGGTACAGACTTTGTTGGAGGGACACTTCATACTGTCGTTGGATGGTAGTCTATCAAAGGACTGTGATGTGGAAAAGAATGGTAAGTGGTCATATATATGCAGTTGGAAGCCAGGAGTATCAGGTGGTCTGCACGAGACCTGACATAGCATCGACCGGTGTGGATATGTTGGATGGGTTTGATCGTGGTTTACAGACAAACGTACAGGTTATTGTGCATTTTGACTATGCCATAGGAAGATCGATCACTGTCATGAGTAGATCAATCACAGGGTACGGGTTGATGATACTGGGATGTGCAGGAAGCTTGAAAGCTAATTTGCAGCACATGGAGGCTTTGTCAACAACTGAAGCGGGATATATGACGTTTACTGAGGCTTGGAAGAAGGAAATATGGCTAAAGGGACTCTTGACAGAGTCAAGATATGAGCTAAGGTTAGTAGCAGGTATTGCTACTGGTGCCTTGGTAAAAGGCGGTTCCCGGTCCGAGGTTCAAGCACAAGTCGAAGTTGCTGCGTATCAGTATTGACTAATAGTGATACTAAGGTGGAAATTGTTAGATATAGTATTCACTTTAGTCAATATGTTAGGGGGTTTAGTGTAAATTTAGCTCTAATTATAGCCATATTAAGGTTGTTGGGTTTCTCTACGGCCCAAGCCTATCATCCCCCTCATCTCTATAAAAGGAGGTGAGGGGGGAGGGGTTTTATACTTCATTCTTTCAACCTGTTTGTTCTCCCCCTCATCTTTATAAAAAGATGTGAGGGGGGAGAGGTTTGTATTTCATTCTTTTCTTACTCAATAAACATTTAATATTGAGGGTTATATTCTTGTGTATCTTTTCCTTTTTCTATAATCTGCTGGGTTGTGCTCGTCTTCAAGATCGGATTTATTCTGCACTAGTAACCAGGTTGTAGGGTGATCGAATCTTACAAAATTTGTTCACCTCCTTTAATGAACCACCAACTAGCTTCGATAATGTTTATATGGAACTGTGTTTAGCCAAGTAGCGGTAGAGTTGATAGCGGAGTCCTAATGGTAGTGATGTCGTTGGAAAGTCAACGAACTGATTGCGTCGAGGGACAAGTTTAGTTAGTACATGATTATGCCGATATGTTACATGATGATACCAAAATCCGCTTGGTCGTCAAGGTGATGACTTAGCCGTTTAACTCACGTTGACCTTGACTTTCGGGTCTTCGTGCTGAAAAGACAAAGAAATATCGTTAGAACGGACCACAGGCTGAGCCCGGGGAAACCCCCTCCTCCGATCAAGCCAGTTTACATTTATACACATTTATAATTTAGAAAGATACAAGAAAGGTTATGAGCAAATGTGTGAGAAAATGCTGATCTTACAAGCTCATGTGATCATCCTTTTTATAGGAAAATGACTATAGTTCAATGTGTATCAAGTTGATGATAGTTAATCAATAAGGATTGTGTGCAAGTTGATAACCACTTGATGTTGCTAGTTGTAGATATGAAAGAATATATGAAATGATTTCAATATCTTATGAAGAATATATGGAAAGATTTCATATCTTATGCCTTGTCTGGAAGTACGCATATGTATCATCTTGTTATGCGTTGTGTTCAATCTTATCTGTTGGTTATCAATATATATGTGTATTAAGTAATCCACATTTCAACCTTACTTGAGTGGTGTTGCAACTTGCATCATATTTCAACTTCATTATTTTCTCCTGGTTATATCCTTGGCTAGGGGTAACATCATTAAGCCCCCAAAGCTATGTAGGCAAGTCCTTGACGAAGGGTGCATAGCCTTTAATAGTAGTCGTATATATGTACGTAGCCCGTATGAATATAACGGAATGTATATTATCATGAATCTTACTCAGTGGTTCAAGGTTTTACCAAACAAGTTTGTTATGTGAGGAATTAAAGGCACGTCACGAAGTATCGAACATGAGGGAACCTTAGTCAATTAAACCGGTAGAGGCAAGAGAGTGTCAAAGAGAGAAGAATTATACCAGGGTTGATCTACTTGTAATAATTTGACACATAAGGCATTAGAGATAACTAAGAGAAATACCACTCATTAGACGGAAACAACCACAATCTCGCTTCCAGGTGAGACTTTTTTTGTTTAAGCCAATAAATAAAATTTGGTGTAATCCTTGCAAGTCTTATTACTTAACTTGTACCAATTTCTCGAAGCCCAAATATTAGTTTCCATAAGTTCCAAATGGTGACCAAACTAACATGCTAAGAGATAATGTTACGAGAATAAAGTAAACCTCTTACATTTGTTTGGATACAGTGTGATGGAGGTTTTGTGTACATGATATGAGGTCATAATATATTCACACATAAATATTTATTCATATACTTCTAAATCCCGTAAGATTCAAAAGACCAAATATGATGGGCGTAACCTTTTGCCCCCAATACCATTTAATTTAACTCTATACTCATCCCCGTGAAACAGTGGGCTCGCTACGCCTTCTGGGCTAGGGGCCATGTAGCCACAAATTGCCGTTCCAAAAAAAAAAAAAAAAAACAGTGCTAAAAAAGTGGGCCAAAACATTAGCCCAAAATCTGGCCCAACGTAAAAAAAAAACCCCACCGGCCCAAAATGAAAAAAAAAACTTTACAAAACGGACCCTCAACTTTTAACTATTTACGACTTTTTATATAATA
Organism: Tanacetum coccineum; assembly: GCA_026074375.1. Taxonomy (NCBI): domain Eukaryota; kingdom Viridiplantae; phylum Streptophyta; class Magnoliopsida; order Asterales; family Asteraceae; genus Tanacetum; species Tanacetum coccineum. The sequence continues at coordinate 20,281 of BQNB010117566.1, forward strand.
AACTTTATTTATCAAATAAATACCACATATCTACCGATTAATTCAGATTAAAAAATATCCGCGAAAAGATTTTCGAATTGCGAAACAGGCCCAAAGTAGAAAAAAAAAATCCACCGGCCTAAAATGGAAAAAAATATTTACAAAACGGACTCTTAACTTTTAACTATTTACCACTTTTTATATAATAAACTTTATTTATCAAATATATAACGCATATCTACCGATTTATTCAGATCAAAAAATACCCGCGGAAAAAATTTGAACTTCGAACAAAACGAGTCTAATATTGAAATGCTTCTGAAATAGGCACGATTTTATAAAAATATTAACTAAAATTAAATAGATAGAGAAAACACACTGCTATCAAGCCGAAACTGTTTTAATACAAAGCAAGTCCCGCCGCAACGCGCGTACAGTATACCTTCTCGTTTATACTAAAGCTAATGGCATACATGTATTGTCTTAATATTTTATGGGTAAACATAGTAGTGCCCTGGCAAGTTGAACCATAACATATGCCAAAAGTTCAATATAGACCCAACATTTGTCATAGATCCAATGAACAAATCATAGCCACTCATTTTTTTCATAAAAATAAAAAAAACTCACTTTCCACCTTTTTTTTTAAAATTAAATATCTCACACACCGTTAATTATTACGCAAAACAAAATATACCATCGCGACGAGAATTAAATTATCTTTTTATAGAGGGGCGACACTATGTACTTTCGACGAACTTTTTTTTATGATTTTATGAAGTAATACTATTATGATTTATAAATTAATTTATGATTTATGAAATAATATATGATTTTATGAAATCATATATGATTCGTTGTACGAATCATATATGATTCGTCATACGAATC
>BQNB010117567.1:0-21150 GCA_026074375.1 Tanacetum coccineum
TCTATTCTTTTGGCATTTTCTTGGCTTTTATTTGGCAAAATCCCGGGTAATTTTAATATACAATTAAGCATTTATCAGTCACATCAAAGAATGCCAGCCTGGCAATCCTCAGGTGTCCACAAATCAATCCAACGGCTACAATTGATGATCAAATGATTGAAAAAATGATTGGTTGAGATTAAAAGTTTGGAGAGCAAGGCAAGAGGACCTAGAAGCTTCAGCTTGGCACTATAAAAAGACCTCATTCTCACACACACAAGGGATCCGTTTTTTTTCCTTTTTACTTAAATGTTTTTTAATCTCCTTTTCTCGTAATGTAATTCAGCTTTCAATTAATGAAATTCAGTTTTAAGCTCTTCTTATTTTCAACCTTTAAGCTTTCTTTATAAGCCAAATTGTCTCAATAAACTCATATTAAGCTCTTTCAGTCTATAAGCTGAAATAGAGCTGTTTGAATTCAGTATTAACCTTATCTAAACCTTAAATCAGTTTAATCTTATATGGATCTTATTGTATTTGAGCTTTTGGAAGGGGATCTTAATTTGGAAGAGATCCCAAGGACTTAAAACTCTAGCTTATTCATAAGCTAGAGAGCTTGTAGCTGCCTTAATTGGTTCCTTTTGTTTAGCTAAAGGATTAAGTAAGTTTCTCTTTTCATTATTCTCTAATTTCAGTTTAATTGCTTAGTTATTGCTTATATGATTTATTCTTGCTTACTTGCTTATTAGAGTAGCTTATTTGTGTTTATTGTCCTTTCATTATGCTTAATGGTCATCTGTTTTTAGCTTATTAGTTATAGATCTTTAGATTTACATTTCTGTCATCAAAACTCTTAAAATCAAAAAATATTAGTTTAAATAGTATAGATCTTAGATTAAGGCTTATTTAGCTGTTAAGTTTTGTTAATTAAGTTTGTTTTAAGCTAGTTTTTATCTGGTATTCAGTAATTGTCCATTAGATTTATCTTAAAAAGCTTTTCTAAATCCTGTCAAAATGGTAAAGGAGTGTTTGGTTTAGTGCATTCTCAAAATTACACTAGCAGTACTAACCTAAGTTAGTACTGCTGAGCTTTTACACTACCAGTACTAACCATAAGTTAGTACTGTTGGACCTTTACACTACCAGTACTAACCATAAGTTAGTACTGTTAGCTTAAATTTTCAAATAGGATTAAGTTTAGTTTAGTTTATTAAGAATTTATTTTTAGTCTACATTATTTAGCTTATTTCATTGCTTAATTTCGTTTTCAAAAGTCAATTGCACTAGCAGTACTTTCGCTCAAAAGTACTGCTAATTTTTTTTACACTAGCAGTACTAACCTCAGTTAGTACTGCTGTGTTCTTAGCTTAATTTAGAACAGTAATTTTAGGATTTAGCTCATAAAATTCAGTAGGATTTAAGTTTTCATATAGCTTAATATAGTTTAAGTCTTAAATTTTATTTTCTAGCTTATTGTCTTAGCTTAATTTGCTGTCAAAAGTCTTAAAAAAACCTAAAAAATCTAAAAACAGTACTTAGAATCTTTAGGGTTTAAATTTGTTAAATTCAGCTTATAAGTCTAGATTTAATAGCTTAAATAGATGAATTATAAGTAGTTTAAGTTGTCCTTTAAGTTTTAAAGTCCAGTTTAGCTTATTAAGTTCTCTAGCTTATTTGAAGTTTGTGTTTCCTTGCTTATTTCCTGAGTTTGCCTGATACATGCTTAATTTCAGTAGTTTAAAAGCTCTTCTAGCTTAGTTTTCTTTGCAATTTTAGGTTAAGCACATCATAAGCTTTCTAGATCATTTTTCCTTTTTAGATTTAAGCTTAATTTGAGCATTCTATGGCTGCTTAAGTGAAATTAAGCTCAAAGCCTCACTTTCTGTAACAGCCTAAAATTAAGCTCCTTTAGAGCTTATTTGAGATTTTCAACCCTAGTAGCTTTTATTAATTTTGTTCCCACTAGCTTCCTTTACAACTTTGATTCTTTGATTTTTTTCATTTTAAGCACTTTTCATTTTTGGGCCTTATTGGACTTAGTTTGTTGTCGGGATAGATTCTCAGGGTAGAAAGTGAAACTTTTCAATTTTAATTGTTTTACAGTTAGTCCCTCCGTTAGTTTGTTAGTTTCCCCGTTAGTTTCTTAGGATTTTGCACAATTAGTCCTTAGAGTTTTATTTTAATTAGTTCACTTAATTTTTGATTAATAATTAGGGTTAGATTTTAATTAGTTTAATTAGTTTTTAATTAAAAGTTAAAATTAAGGTTTTAATTTCTAGAAACCAAATCATCAATTTGTTCATTCAAATCAGGATCCGAACTTAAAACGTGGGGATTTCCGTAAAATTTCTCTATAAGTATATTATTTTATATGTATGTAAAACTGCAATCACTTACCCATATCTTACCATTTCATCGGAATTGTCCGCTCATAGTACGATGGAATTGCCCAATTATAGCTCGATGCACTGTTCAATGGCTCGATATGAAAGATGAACAGCTCTGTAACTTTTAGTGTCATATCTTCCAAAACCAAGTCGTGTACCATCCGCAACCCCTACTACATCTGCCTTTATGATATTTACTATATTTCGTAAATGTTTCGGAATTTCAAGTCCCTTTCTTTTGACTAATATGAAATCCACGACTTTGACACCTGAATTCCGAACGAGTAGATACTTTCGTAGGAGCATAATCTGTTTTCTGGTTAAATACATTACTAATGTTTTTCCATTACTTTTTGAGCATTCAATTTCTAGCTATTTCTGCTACTTCTGAACGACCTGAAAAACATATACGGATCCCTCCACCCCTTTTTCATTACAAATTGAATATCCTTTCTCTATTTGACTAAAATGGAGCGAAATAATCTTGTTTTGTTCCTCGGTGAAAAAAGATATCTTTAGCATCGAGAGAAGGCACTTTGAAAAACAGATTGATCTTGACTGACTCAATCAAATTAAGGTATTAGTCCATTTGTTCAAATTAGACAAACAAAGATCCAATTTTTTTCACATCCGTTCTATAAAATTTGTACCCTACAAATTCTTCTATTTCTTCTCATATGAACTCTATCATCATCTCTATCCCTTATCAACTTTCTCAATCCCACCTAGGTCTCTGAATTTCTTCTATCAAATTCCATTACCTTAATCCTTACCATGAGGTTCCCAAACATTTTTTTCCCTGAATTTTCGTAGAGTTGTTCCCGGCATACTAAAAAAAGGTTTTTGTAAGAACCACGAACTTAATGTCATTATTTATTTCAGACTTATCTATTTATTTTCTAAATTATAAAAATTTTCTATTTGTTCATTTGTCGATTATGGAAGAAATCATCGGATTTGGAATAAAAGTGTTATGCTTAAATTTAACCCGTTTTGAGCAACGAAAATCAACGACTCGTATTTTGGCCTCGAAATGCCATTATATTTTATTTTATATAAAAATTTACTTTTAAAAGTTTACATGTGCAACCGAGTTAAATTTCGCGTTTTAGGAAAAGTGTCGGACTAGGAAAGGTTTTAGGGCCCAAGACTTAAGAGTAATACTAGTTAAGTGGGAATGGGCCAAAGCCCACTCCCTTTCTCCTCTAATTTTCAGCCGAACAAACAAACACTCCTCTTTTTATATATATATTTTTTTTATCAATATACTCACTATATATATATATAACTCTCTTTTCTTATTAAAAACACACACACTTCCTAAATATAAAAAAACCATTGAGTTCTCTTCCCCCCTCCCCTTGGGTTCGACGGCAGCCACCACAAACCAACATCACCATTCATCAAAACCCCATTAAATCTACTCTTTTTATCTTAAATCAATACTAGTATAAACCTTAATCATTCCTCAATGATAAAAACCACCATTCATGAATTTACTTAACCACCATGCATCAAGTTACTTAATCATTGGCTTAGTGTTCTGGAAAGTAGACTCCAAGGGTTTTCTAGAGGTGAAAGCCTCACTTTCATAGCCTTAATGGTTTGAGAGTAACGCTCTCATGAATCTAACCTAAACCAGAAAATAGACTTTTACGTCTAGTTTTAGAAGAATGAAAAGTGCGACCACGTAGTAAAAGTTAAGATTTGATAAGCGATACTTAGTAGACTTAAGTGAGTGTAATAGAAGTCCCCATCTAATTTAAGATAGAAACACTTGGTTAAAACCTCGGTTTCAATGTTGCACAAAGGAGTAAAATTATGTTTTGCATTTTTTATAAACAAGTTATTATATAACTATGTATAATATTGGAAACTTTACATTATGTACGCTACTTATTATTGTAGGTCTCAAATAATTTCTTGGAGTTAATTACGCGCCGACGACCGAGTTCGTTTATCGCCGATCTATTTTCTTCCGACATTATCAAGTGAGTTCATAGCCTCGCCTTTACTTTTACTGTTTTATTGAAAACCCGCGAGGGAGATACATGCTAGTTTTGAAAATTTGAACACAAGATTGTTTGGTATGCTGGACCCGTTCCTGAATTATATTTTGCACGAGTACCTATCGCATAAAGTCCCTAATTTCATGAACCGCTTAATTGCTTGGATTAGCGAGCGCTAATACATTTGATAGATCTATTGGGGCTGACATCCCCCGTCCGGGGTTTGGATCCATTGTGGGAACACCCTTGAACGGACGATTTGTGATTAGAGAAATGAGGTATATTAGCGATAATACCTCGTGTGGGGGCAAAGAAAATTGTTTATTTCATATGGTAATTTATTACATATGTGGTTGATGTTAACGCTTGAGGTGTCATGAGCTCGGTGCAAATATTTATATAACTTGTTTGATCCACAATGTTATAAGATGATGTATAAAATAAAACTTGTGTTCATGTTATGGTTTATGAAAAACTCTATGAATTCACTCAACGTTTCGTTGACTTTTTAGCATGTTTTATCTCAGGAAATCAAGGATGATGGATGACTTGGAGTTCACGAGGAGGGTCTTGCGTGGTCTATGTTTGAACTTTTAAATATCCCCGTGTTAAAATGTTATGGTACAATTTGTTGTTTTGTGAAACACGATATTATGATGGGTGACTTTTGTGGTACTATGGTTTGACCATATGTCGAATATGGGATATTGTTCAAACATGTTATTTTGGGACCAATGTTATTATAACGTCTCTTTTGAGTCGTTCTTTATGAATTATGTGTGATCGTACTATGAAATAACACCCATATATGTTCCGCTGCGTTGTCCCGAAAATGGGGGTGTTATAGTTTGTTCTAGTGTTAGCTCCATCTCAGTCGATATTATTCCCGATTCTCACTTTCTCTCCTTTTGTATCATACCAAAAGGACTTCTACACTAACTAGTGGATATCCATGGGTAGATCCCTCTGGTTCTGGCTAGATCATGGGTTTTGAATACATATGCCGAACCACCTTATAACTTCATAAATGTAAGTCCATGGTCAGTCTTTTAGGTATTCCATCACAATCAAAACCAAAATCATTGAAAAGTTCAATCAAAGTGTTTGATATAAATATCAAAAGATTTACACTTTAAAAGTTTTTCATCATCACTAAAAGCTCCCCTTAACATGTGCACCATAATCGTAGTACATGCTAAGTGTAGAGTGCATTGAGTCCATTTTATATGATCATATTTCAATACAAGTAGATTCAGTTTAATCACATTTTCTCCCCTTATCCAAAATGTTAATCCCTTGATATTTTGGATATCAATTGATTAAACGTTCAGGGATAAAATGTTACATACTATCTATAAGGAACATTTTAATGCTCCCCTTTAATTTTTAAGGGCATATAAGATAGTGCTGAGTATAATAATTTGAAATATTTAGAATTTACTAAGAAATTCTTGAAAATTTTGTACTCAAGCACTACTTATTATCACCATAAACTCTACACTACATATATACAAAATGTCATAAGTTATTTATTAGGTATAAGGTTTGACCTATTATGATGAGGACATCATATGATAAATCATATGGTCCTTTATAGGAGCCGTAAGTCTCCCTCGTATGATCTCCCACCAATAAATTTATCCAAACTCCGCATAATCCTCCTGGTCTTTAGCTGTTTGTCAATTGCCTAATCATAGCTCCTGCTTTGTCTTTGTCACTTTGTCTCCAAATAGTCTGTCGCAGATACTCCATCCAAATTCCCTTTAGACGATCATTAAGAGCAGTCTTAACATCATTAAGTTTACCGTCACTGAACTTGTGTAGTTCATCAATACGCACCAGTCTGTTCTTTTTGTCTTTGTTCTGGTAAATGAAACCTCTGGGATTGGAGTATGATGTGTAAGATTCCCTTCGTTTAAGATCTGGTCTGTACGTATCCGACTTAGTGAGGTTGAGCTTCTTTTGGTAACTTTCGACACCTAATTAAAGATCTTCTACACGCCTTTAGATGACAACGCTTCTTGTGAACATTCTTAAGGAGACATTAAAAGCTAGGTGTTCTTCAACAGTGAGATTTGTCAACTTGCCTTGAATAAGAAGAAGCATCATGTATTCGATGTCTTGAATGCGAAGCCTATTGAAATCGCCTTCCTTGAATTTGTATAGTTTGTCATCATCCCTACGAACAGTGATCGAATCAAGATGCTTGTAGTTATTAATACTGCCAATGCTGATGTATTTGACAAAAACTTAAATGCAGGCTAAGTCTATAGATTTAGAACTCATAAACTCACTATCTTAATGTTTCTAAGTTTACATTAACCTAAATTTATCACTAAAATGCTGTGAACTACTTAACTCTAAATCTACTTGACACTTTTAAGTGTCCTGGTGCTAGTAAACTGTTTCTTAAGCATTAAATCTTGAAAATCTACAATCTAACTTTCAAATCCTTTTTAAAACTTGAAAACTTTGAAAATCTCAACTATATAAAGTATTTTGACAATGTCTTGGTTGACTTTTTCGTCAACGAGCACCTTAAATACCAAACACACTTAACAAGTACTGTCCTAGACTGAATTTATTTAAAAAAATCTATTTTAAAAACTAAAACTGCTAAATCCTTTTATCTACTCAGTCTTAGACTCAACTAATAAAGCTATCTAATCAATAAAATCTAAGGCTTATGTTCAAAAATACACTAGTTACTCAGCTAAGTATTTCTACACTAGTAAGAACAGTTTCAACTAAGAGGATTATTTAGCTAGAATTAGTAATGGAAAATTAACAACAGCTAAAACTAATGATCAACTAAACAAACTTTAATAAGGAATAAGCACAACTGAATTCACGATAAGCATCTAGAATAAGCTTTAAATGCTGAAATGAAAAATAGAAATTGAAACCTAAAGTTTTGTAATCTCAGACACTAGGTCACTCCTGTTAAGTGAGTGACCTTAAAATTCAATGTCATAATGGCTCCTAGCCTCTAGACCAAGAGCACTTAGCTCAATAAGCTTCTTTGAGCTTATACTTCCAACAGCTTCTAACTTTGAATGAATCAACTCAAGTAATCATTATATTTGATTTGAATGAACAAATTAAGTAGTTTGACTGATTTTTAAACTAACTTTGACTTAAAATGAACTTGTTAACTTGTATAAGCTTCAATGAGCTTATTAAGAGCTTATTATGTAAAATCAGCTTATTACATGAGATTTAAGAAAAATTAAGAACACTACTGAATTTTATTTCTTATAAACTGAAGGTACAAGTGAGAATTGGTAAAGTACAAGTAATGAAATGCTTTAGACTTTGAATGAAATAAAATGTTTACAAATCGTGAACAGTAAAGCTTAAAACTGAAAATTTGAAAATTAACTAACTACAAAACTAAAACTTAGAACTCAAACAGTTGTCCTATCTTGTCTATATATAGGGACTTGAAGAAGAAGAAAAGAAGATGAAGCTTCATTCTTTCTTAGCCGTTGGATCCAATTTGAAGAAATTATAGCCGTTGGATTTTATTTGCCACGTGTTTTAGCCAATGAGAAGCTGCCACATCACCTAATTGACGTGGCGAAGAACTTTGATTGGTGGATTTGTAGTTGGGAAAAAATGGGAAAGGGGATTTTAGGGTGCTTGGGTTTTTTAGCGGGAAAAACTATTTTAAACAGTTAAAGGAGCGGGTAAGGTTTGCATTGTTGACACAAATGGTCCTCGTGGTTTATAAGCTCTTTAAACCGCTTTAACTCTTCTTTATACAACTTTTGAAAATGGCAAGAACAGTCCCTCTTGATCATAAATCTTCAAAATAAGTCCTTGATCATTTATCACTTTGACATTTTTGATTTTGGGCTTGAATTGGGCTTTGACGAGTTTAGGTTCGGCTTTGATCATAAACTTTTCATCTCTTGGTCTTGTTTTTCCATTCTTGTCGTTTTTGATCACTTTTCTTCACTTTTGCCTTCATTCCTTCATACACTACACACATGGACAAAAACAAACATATTCTATTCTTTTGGCATGATTTGTGTTTATTTTTGCATGTTTTTACGGGTTTTAAACATGTATAATTAAACATCTATCAACTATCTAAATAAAAATCTTTTGTAGCACTCATCTTTAGTGCTAGATACCTCTAGTTTAACATGCTGAGCCATTATATTCATTTTTTTCATCCACTAAAATAAAAAATACAAAAATATATAACCTTTAGCCTTGCCTGACCCCTTCTCGAAAGTTCCTATGGTTGGTGGCTAGTTGCTCGGTATGATTGGTTGATTTTTGCTAATAGTTTGTTCGTACTTTGCAATAAGTGTTGTGCCATTTCATCAAAGATGAAGGAGACTTCCTTTTGATTTTGTATTTTTTATGGTGTATAGTTTGTTCGTACTTTGCAATAAGTGTTGTGCCATTTCATCAAAGATGAAGGAGACTTCCTTTTGATTGTGTCGTTGTGTGGTGTTAAATTATGATTGATGTTTTAAATTTATGTTTTGCCAACTTATCAAAAAACAACACTTTAATGGGCAGTGTACCCGGTCGGTGGGAGTTTTATGATAAGTATGGTGTCGATCACTAAGGGCGAGGAACACTTTCAATTTATTAATACTTTGTTTTTTATAATCTAAGTTAGTCTAACCTATGCTAAACCTACTAATTGTGCAAATATAGGCACGGTTAGGCTTCGATGAGATCGAAGAGTTCTTTGAGTGATTGTTGAATTGTTAAGCCTTGAAATAACCTGTATCAACACAAATAAAAACACTACGTTAAGTATAGCATCGGGGGTGTCCCTGTGAATCACCTACGGTGTGTGAGTAAGTATGTGTTTTGTATTTGGTAAAGTATGGTAACGTAAGTAAGTGTTTCAAAAGTTTTAGCCATACCTGGAGCCCTTACCATCTATTTATAGGTGTAGAAATGAGATGGGACGAGGCTTAGCACAAAGACCGATGATCGTGAGGGTGTCCCACAATTTATGGGGTGATTCTTAGGGTTGTGTACCACGATCCTTATTTTGGTAGGAAGACCTTGATGGAGATAGAGAACATGGGTTTGACTGTCTGACCTTTGCTCTAGTTTTTTTGAAGGCCCACCACAAAGGGTATAGGGTTTCACGTGGCGGATTCCCATACTGGTAACCATCTCGAAGATGGTTTTACGCCACTCAAAACTATTCGAAGGTTATTGATTGCAATTAGGAGAAGATCCTATTCAGGCTTCGAATAGGAGGCCTTTAAACCGGAGAAAAGGGTACATCATCAAGCCCCCCAGTCGAATGTAATGTATACATCTATGTATGTCTTGATTTTGACTATCATTCATAAATAAAATCAAATACCATGTTCCAAGTTGCATATACTAAACAATGAAACCCACTTGCCCCGAGGTTAGTTTTAAATGCAGATTACTCAACAGTCAGCCTTGGTTATCATAAACATCTTATCTTAATTTAGTTTGAAATTAGAGAAGTCTTTGATCTCTTCTACATGTGCGATCTCATAGTTCTCTAGCTTCGCATATATAAACGTCATTCCCAAACCCTTTTTTCCTTTTATCACCTCCAATATTCAGCTCTCTACTTCTTGAAATATTCTTCGGCAAATCTAAGGTAAGAATTTCAAAAGCTATTTTTTAGTTATGAGTGCGAAGGATACCATAGTTGTGCAACGTTGTGATTTTTCAGCCAAGGAGTTGAATGAATTCCTTTCTTTCTATCCCATTTCTTCAGAATATGATGTTATATTGCCCAAATCCACTAAAACCATCTTTGACGCTCCTCCTGGTTATGTTGGCTTGTACACACATTCTTTTTCTCTTACCAGCCTTAGGTTACCTCTTACTGGCCTTTTCTATGAGGTTCTTCAGTATTTCAAAGTTCACATTTCCATGCTTAACCCCTTTGGTTGTGCTAAACTTACAACTTTCATCATTGTGTGCAAAGCTTATGGTTGTGAACCCTCTATTGACCTCTTTTGAGGTTTCTTCAATCTTTGTTGGGTTGGTAGTTGGCTAACTTTCCAAAAAAGGTTTGAAAAATACATTCTAAACCTTCTTCCCAAGGTCATTACTCGTGTCAAGGGCTGGCATGAATGATTCTTCTTTATCCAGACTCTATTATCTCTTCCTAGTACCCACAACTTCTGCTTGATGAAAACAAGCTTAATTTAAAATCCTTCAAAGATAAGCTCCCTCCAAATATAGATGAAAATCCTTATTTCTAGCGTCTTGGTTGATATCCTATAAGTGTTTATGTGTTTGATGATCCCATTCTGTTTTTAGCTGGCCTTAAGCCCTCATGGAAGTTTGGCCAACAACGGCATGCGATCGTTGTGGGCAAAAAGGGTATTTATCTTTCTCGATTATTCCTTTAGTCTTCTTTTTTACTGATATATGATTTATTTCTTCGTTTTGCATAGATGGCTTTCAGGAACTTTATCTATACCGAAGATGATGATGACCTTGCTTTTTTTCCTAAGGAGCCATCCTCATGAGTTGGTACTGGTTCCCCTTCTGCCTCAGTGAATACGGAGCTTCCTAAAGATGTTTAAGAGCTTAAAGTTTAGCCTGCAGAGGTTACTACAGATTCAGGGGAGAGTCCGAAAGCTGGTGTATTTGTTATGCATCCTGGGAGTGTAGATGCTCGCATCAAAGAGAGGAAGTGTAAAACGAGTGGATGTTCTTCATCGCATTCTTGTAAAGAGGAAATAGGCCTTCCGGAGTCATCAAGTTCTCATGTTGTATGTGCCAAAAACTCTACTTCTAAGGATGATGATCCTATTCTTTCCATATCTGATGATGATGATGGTAAATTCTAAGTTCATTTAGTTCTCTCTGATGTTATTGATTTACTTGTTCATCCTTTGTCATCTTGATGTGTTTTTTAGGCCTCCCTAACTGCTTTGAGCTTAAATATGCTAATGCCTGTTACCTGAAGATCTCCGCTATCACTTCACCAGCTTGGAAAGGTTATTTGGATAATCAAATAGATTTGGAACTACTTGATCTACATGACCGTTGTTATGCGCGACAAGTTGTGGTGGATAATGTAGTTAATAGGAGGGCCCATGAGTTTTTGCATGTTATTAAGAAGATGAGAGGTGAATCTGATGTTATCAAGGCTAGGGAAAGATCTCGTAAAGAGCTTCGAGTCAAATGTGAAGCTTCTATAGCGAAGTTTGATCAGAATCCTGATGTACTAGTTCTTCGGGAGAAGATTTCTTCGCTGACTGCCGATATTAAAGAGCACAAAGGTAACCTTGATAGGATGATGCTAGAAAGCCAAAAATAGGTAGGCTACCCACATGGTAGTGAAAAATAAAAGGTGAACCCTTTCGACCATGTGTTAAGGTGATTCCTTAGAGGCGGAGAAGGCTAGACTAGAGGCTGTTGAGGCGTCTCTTCGTAGAGAGGTTGAGGAGCTCAAGAAAAATAGGAGGGATGTAGTGTCAAAGGTCGCATCATATGCTGCCTTAGATTTCGTGCATAGTGATGAGCTGGCCAGGCTTGTTGGTACGTTGGTGTCCTCCTCCATTACTTATGGACGTTGCAGAGCGTATGAGCAGGTTGCTACCATGAAGGAGCCTTTTAACTTATCAAAGGCTAAAGGTTATCGTTCTTCGTACAAAAAGGAGCATACTCAGGCTAGCAATGACTTTTCCACTACTACGTTCCCTTGGCTGGATGATTTCATAGCAGATGTTACAGCTCCGATTGAAGCCCTGTTGTCGAAGAAGCCTCCCGCATTACAGAAGCCTACTCCTTCAAGGACCCAAATGCCTGTGCCTTCTTCCCAGAAAGCTACTCCGTCCTTTGCTTCATCTTCAAATACAATGTCTCCTCCTGCTAATCTTGTGAAGCCCTCTTCACCTACGTTTAAATAAAGGTCTTTACACTTAGTACTGCCAAGCCAAAGACTTAACACTGCTCAAGAATACAACTACCCGTACTAACTAGTTAGTACTGCTAGAAGAAAGTTAGTACTACCAGTACTACTTAACATGTGAAGGATATATGGTATTTGCATGAAGACTTAAGACTGCTCAAGAGATAAAGACGTGTGAAGAGATATGTATTAACTTATTCTGTGTATATTCTATTTACTTAGAAATATATGCATATAAGATTAGAATTATAGAAGATTTGTAGTTATCTTGTAAAGGACTCCTTAGAAGCTATGCAAGAAGAGCTTCTGCAATTCAAATTACAACAAGTTTAGACATTGGTGGATTTACCTTATGGCAAGAGTGCCATTGGAACAAAACGGGTGTACAGAAACAAGAAAGATAAGAGAGGTAATGTGATTAGAAACAAGGCAAGACTGGTTGCACAGGGTTATACTCAAGAAGAAGGAATAGATTATGATGAGGTTTTTGTTCTAGTTGCTAGAATTAAAGCAATTAGGCTGTTCTTAGCCTATGCCTCATTTAAAGATTTTGTTGTGTACCAGATGGATGTGAAGAGTGCATTTCTGTATGGCAAAATTGAAGAAGAAGTTTATGTCTATCAACCTCCAGGATTTGAAGATCCAGAGTTCCCTGACAAAGTTTACAAGGTATAAAGGCATTATATGGTCTACATCAAGCTCCTAGAGCCTGGTATGAGACTTTATCTACTTATTTATTAGACAATGGATTTTAGAGAGGTCATATTGATAAGACTTTGTTTATTAAAAGAATCAAAAGTGATATTCTACTAGTTCAAGTATATGTTGATGATATCATTTTTAGATCTACTAAGAAGGAGTTATGCAATGATTTTGAAAAGTTGATGCACAAGAAATTCCAGATGAGCTCTATGGGTGAACTTACTTTCTTCTTAAGACTTCAAGTGACACAGAAACATGATAGGATTTTCATAAGTCAAGACAATTATGTGGAAGAAATTTTGAATAAGTTTGGTTTCTCAACTGTGAAGACAGCAAGTACACCTATGGAAACTTTAAAGCCATTGCTCAAGGATGCAGAAGCTGAAGATGTTGATGTTTACTTATATAGATCAATGATTAGATCCTTGATGTATCTAATAGCTTCTAGGCCTGATATAATGTTTGTTGTATGTGCTTGTGCAAGATTTCAAGTCACACCTAAAGTTTCACATCTTCATGCTGTGAAGAATCTTTAGATACTTGAAAGGTCAATCTAAATTGGGCCTTTGGTATCCTAAGGACTCACCATTTAACTTGGAAGCTTATACTGATAATGACTATGATGGTGCAAGTTTAGACAGGAAATCCACAACAGGAGGTTGTCAATTTCTTGGGAAGAGATTGATTTCATGGCAATGTAAGAAGCAAACTATAGTTGCCAACTCTACTACTGAAGCAGAGTATATAGCTGCTACTAGTTGCTATGGACAAGTACGCTGGATTCAAAATCAAATGCTAGATTATGGATACAACTTCATGAATACCAAGATTTTCATTGATAGTGAAAGCACAATCTGCATATTCAAGAATCCAATGTTTCACTCAAAGACTAAACACATTGAGAATAGACATCACTTCATTAGGGATTCAAATGTGAGGAAGCTTATTCAAATGATTAAGATTCACACTAATCACAATGTTGCTAATTTACTTACAAAAGCTTTTGATGTTGAAAGATTTCAATATCTGATTGCTACTATTGGAATGCTTAACCTCTGAAGCATTGATTAAGAGGAGGTTAATATGCAGCAGAAATAATGCTTAAACTAGAATGGCACAACAGCTAATGATAAAATTCAAGTTAGTACTGTTGGCCTACCTTACTACTAGTAAGTATACTTTCTACTGCTGTTATAATTAATACTATGAGCATTGAGAGAAAATAAAAACAGATAAAGAGAAAAAGTGTGAGCTTAAAAGAATTGAGAGAAAGAAAAAACAGATAGAGAGAAAAAGTGTGAGCTTAAAAGAATTGAGAGAAAGCAAAAACAGACAGAGTGTTTTAGTAAGCAAAATAATTAAGAGATACAGTGAGCTAAAAATAGAAAGAGAGCTTGTGAGAATCAACATTGATGATGGAAATGTCTTTTGGAATGAAATTGAGGTTAAAACTGGTACCTCAAAAGTTAATACTGCTAGGCTAAACTTAGTACTACTGGAAAATTTTTTAGTACTGCTAGTCTAAACTTAGTACTGCTGGGCATTACTTAGTACTGTTAGGCGAAACTTGGTACTGCTAGGCTACCGTTAGTACTATTTGAGGCATAACAGATTTTTGGCAATTAAATATAGCCATTGAGATATTTCTGTCAAATATTTCGCTTATAGGGGTCTATAATTTGGATAACTCTTGATCTTTCTTTCACTTGTCAGCTTTCTTCAAGATAAAGAATCCATTTTATTCACTCGATCCAATCAAAACCCTTAAGCAATGCGTATAAAATCTCAATTAACTTTGCCAAACTCTCATACTCTTATTAACGAACATTCACCCAGAACCCTTATCTTAACTCAATCACTAATGGTGAATTTGGAATTCTGCGACAAACAGAACATGGTTGCTTATATAAAGAAACCAACTGGGTGTGAAGGATTCTATGAGATAATATATTTTCTCAATGGTAGTTATATAAGGTATGCTCTTACTAAGAATCCTACTATATATGTTTCTCTCATCAAAAAGTTTTGGCAGACTGCTACTGTCAGGACAGTTGATAATGGAGAACAAGAAATAACTGCCATAGTTGATGGCAAAGAATTCACTATTACTGAAGCATCTGTTATGAGACATCTCCAATTAGCAGATGTAGATGGTATTTGTGTTTTGCCAACTACTGAATTTTTTGCTCAACTCTCACTAATATGATATATTTCAACTGATGATAAACTAACTTTTCAAAAAGGAAAAATTTCCCTTTAGTGGAGATTTTTGATCCATATCATCCTACACTGTCTTAGCCCTAAGAAAACTTCTTGGGAACAATTTAGTAGCAATATAGCAACTACTATTATTTGCTTGGCCACGAACATAACTTTTAACTTTTCTAAATTGATTTTTGATGATATGGTGAAAAACTTGGATAGTAAATATAAATTTTTAATGTATCTAAGATTTATTCAAATATTTTTGGACAGGAACAAAAGATTCCTTAATCCCCACAACAAAAAATATATTGCCCCTGCTTTAACTCCAAAACTTTTTAGCTATATGAAAAGAGGTTTTTCTGGGGAACACACACCTTTGTTTCCAAGTATGCTTGCAATTCAAGAAGAAGACAGTGAAGGTTCAGGACATCCCTCTGAACCCCAACCACCACCTTCTACTACTCAACCTACTCATGAAGAACCAATTCCTAATGTTGTATCATCATCACACCAAAAGACTCAAACACCTAGGCAAGCCTTAAACCAGGTCACTAATTTACCTCAGACTAGTGAGCCTATACCCAATGTACCAGATAAGGCTGTCTATGAGGAATGGGATGATAGAGTGGAAAGGGCTACCACTATTGCTGCTAGCTTAGATGCAGAGCAGGCTAGTGGTAACATTAATAGGACCCAATCTACGGCAATACCTAATGTGCCTCTTCCTTGAGGAATTGGTGCAGGTGGTCGTCTCAGGTGCCAAGAATCCATGGGGGGTTCCATTACTCAGACTAGGTCTGAGAGGGTACCTACAAAGCCCTATGATTCGCCTCTCCTAAGAGTTAACACACTTGAAAGTGATGAGGGCAGTATGACCCTTCTAGAATTGATGGTTTTATGTACAACATTGTCCAAGAAAGTGGAGAGCTTGGAGGCAGACTTGAAGCAAACAAAGAAGGTATATGGTGCTGCTTATACCAAACTTATTAAAAAGGTGAAGAAATTAGAGAAAACTATAAAGTCTAACCAAGCTAGAAGAAAAGCAAAGATTATGGTTTCAGATGATGAAGAGGTTTTAGAGGATTCTTCCAAATAGGGGATGATGATAGAAGAAATTGATCAAGATGCAAGAGTTACTTTGGTTACTCCTACACATAGTCAAAAAGATCAACCTGAAGATTAGTTGGGAGTCTTTAGTGCAGCTAAGGTACTTGCAGATGCAGTTAAAGAAAATGTTCACACTTATACTAGAAGAAGAAGGGCAGTTAGTACTGGTAGTGGTAGGACTAGTACTGCTGAAGAATCAATTAATACTACTGGTGCATCAATACCAGTTGTAATCAAAGACAAAGGTAAGGCTAAAATGGATGAATCTGAGCCAAAGCAAACTAAGATAAAGTTGCAGCAAAGACAAGAAAGGGCTTGTTATGAAGCAGCTGTAAGATTGCAAGAACAACTTGATAAAGAAGGAAGGAAGAGGATTGCCAGGGTGCATGAAGAAGCTAGCTCTTTCAATATTGAAGAATGGGAAGACATACATGCTACAATTGAAGTTGATGAAGAGCTAGCATAAAGGATACAAGTAGAAGATAGAGAAAAATACTCTGAAGCTGAAAAAGCAAGATTGCTTGCAGAACTTATCAGCTAGAGAAAAAGATATTTTGCCCAATGAAGAGCTGAATAAAGGAGGAACAAGCCACTCACATAAGCTCAACAGAGGACTTATATGTCTAACTAAATCAAGCATATGGGAAGTCACACTTTACAATAATTAAAGAGACTTTCCTTTGATGAGCTCAAGAATTTGTTTGAAGCAACAATAAGGAGAGTCGGTGCTTTTGTACCCATGGAGACTGAAATTAGAAGAGAAGTTCATAAGTTAGCAGGTGGAAGTTCAAAGAGGGATGCAGAAGAAGAACTTGATCAAGGGAGTTCTAAGAGGCAAAAGACTAGTGAAAACTCAGAACCAACTGAAGAATCAAAAAAGAAAGAAAATGATAAACTATTACAAGAAGAACTACATCAATTGATGATCATAGTTCTAGAAGAAGGGATGAATGTTGAAGCTCTACAAACCAAATATCCAATCATTGACTAGGAGGTTTACACTGAAGATTTAAGAATGTACTAGAAAATCATCATGGTAGGTAATCATACAGAGGTATATTAGATTTTTAAAGATATGCTAAAGTCTTTTGACAAAGATGATTTAGTCAAACTATGGAGTCTAGTTCAAGAAAGGTTCAACTTAGCAGATCCTACAGAAGATAAAGAAATTATGCTCTGGGTAGAGTTGAAGAGATTGTTTGAACCTGATGTTGATGATAAGTTATGGAAGTTTTAGAAACATGTTCATGATATAACATGGAGACTATATGATACATGTGGAGTGCATCATGTATCTACAAAGGATGGAATTGACATCTACATGCTAGTAGAGAAGGAGTATCCTTTGTCAAGAGGTGTTCTTACACAGATGTTGGCAGCAAAGCTCTTAATGTTACAAAATAATGAGATGTCCAGAGAACTTCTTAGGAAGATATTCATGATGGCTTAAAGACTAATAAGGTAAAGTGTTTGAATGAATCCTCTCAAGGTTTAATTCAAGAAACTTAATGATTTGGTAGTAATTTACAAGTTTAGGGGAGGATTGTTGGGAATTAAAGGTCTTTACACTTAGTACTGCCAAGCCAAAGACTTAATACTGCTTAAGATTACAACTGCCAGTACTAATTAGTTAGTACTGCTAGAAGAAAGTTAGTACTGCCAGTACTAACTTAACATTGCTGAAGGAATTAAGACTGATGCATGAAGACTTAAGACTACTCAAGAGATAAAGATGTATGAAGAGATATGCATTGACTTAATCTGTGTATATTCTATTTAGTTAGAAAGATATGCATATAAGATTATAATTATAGAAGATTTGTAGTTATCTTGTAAAAGACTCCTTGGTGTATAAAAGGAGATCCTAGGTTATGATGTTAAGTATGATTTCATAGAGTTGCATGCATAGCTTCAAGGTTGTAAACCCTAATACTAGACAGAGTACTCGTATTATTGATCTTAATAATATTGAAGCTTTTTGTTACATCTTTGTTCAATCACATTTACTGTTACATTCATAGTTCCTCTAAGTATTAAAGAGTACATTCCATATACTCTTTAATATACACACAAAGTTTCTACCACTGTTATTTTAGATTTATCCAAGGTAACATACTCTTTACAAGCTAATGAATCAATTATAGTTTGGGATCAACAAAGGTCACCATGTTGGTGTTAATTTGGCCTCAAGGGTGGTGTGTACCCTTTGAATGTTTTTACTTTGATCCAGGCTTCGGCCTTTAAGACAATTTATCTTTGCAATGGTTTATGTTGGCCATTGTTTAAACAATATGTGTTAACCTTTTTTGTTGTCTTTGAATGGTTACCCCTTTCTGAGGGTTGAATATAGGGATGCAATCCCACCTTTTGTCGTATGTTTGTTGTTATTCCTTTGGGGTCCTATGTCTGATCCTCATATCATTTATTGCTGAATTATTTTACTTTATAAAGTAAAAGACTCAAATATTTTATGCCTTTTTTGAAGGTAAGCTTCCTTTAGGAACCTGAATTGTTTTCCTTATGTTTAAGGTTTTAGGAGGACTTAAGTCTGACTCCTTTATGTGCTTTATCATCGAAGGCTCATGTGTGGCCTTAAGTTGTGGAAAAATGTATTCTGACACTTTTAAAAAAAGGTTTCCCTTAGGAACCTGATTTGCTTTCCTTATGTTTCAGGTTTTAGGAGGACTTAGGTCTGACTCCTTTTTGCGCTTCCTCAGCGAAGGTTCATGTGTGGTCTTTTATTATTATTATTATTATTTTTTGACTAATTGTTAGTTGTCAGATGAAGGGTTTCTATTCGCTTCATTATGTCCTTAAGGCTAAAAGAAGCAATGAGGAAAGTTAACATGAATTTTATGGATGTCTTAGTTTTGTAGGGCTCATGTATGGCTTTATGACATCCTTTTGAATGTTAAACTTAATATTAGGCTCAAGTGTGGCCTTATGACACAAGTACTTCAAAATCTACCTTCTTCATTGATAATGTAGAAAGATTTACATCATCACAAGTATGAACACTTAGTTTGCTACACCATTTTCGATAACCAAAATGAATGACTTGAAAGAGAAATAAAAGGGAAAAACTTTGTGAAAAAGAATGTAAGTTTTACATGTAAAACTTATGAAGGCTTGTTCCTTTCGTTGTGTGAACCAACGAGTGATCGGTTGCGTCAACAATTATGTAGAGTTCCTATTTGTAGACTTTGTTTATTATATATGGGCCTTGCAATTCATTCATGTTTTGTTGAAGTAAAACAAAATCTCCTAAGATGTACATGGTGTGACTGCTCCTCGTGGTGTGGTATTTTTGCAACTTGTTTTGGTAGTATGCCTTTTCGATCGAAGCCACTTCATTGCTTTCCTTTCCCTTGGTTGTTTTCTGTACTCTTCCCCTATCATTTGTAGTTTTAACTATCGGGATCATGGCTTCTAAACCATAGGTTAGGCTAAATGGTGTTTCTTTCTAGCTATTCCTTGGGAGGGTTTTGTGTATTCATAATTTTTTAGCTAGATTATCTACCCATCCCTATTGGCTTCGAGTTAGCTACCTTTCTATGTGGTGCATTATTTCCATATGTTATGTGACAAGAGAAAAGGATTGTGTTACTTTCAATCCTTTACAAAGGTCTGCGAACATTCCTTCTTTGAAATGTTTCTCTTTTTTTGAGCTGATTATCCAGGTTACTCCGAATCTACATACCACATATTCCCATATGAACTTTTCTACTTGTCTTTTGTTTATGGTGGTTAGGGGTTTGGCTTCTACCCACTTTGTAGAATGTTTAACTGCGATTGCTAGAAACTGTAAACCTCCAGGGGCCATTGGTAGCGGTCCTAGGATATGAATTCCCCAATGGCTAAAAGGCCAGTGCTCCCTGATGCTATGGTCCCGCTGGTTACATCTTTCCTTAGTACGGATTGTTCCTTGCATTTTTCGCAGTCTTGAATTGCTTTTGCAACTTCCCTGTGCATCAATGGCAGTGGTAACCTTGTTTTATGATTCTGACAACTAGTGAGCATGGTTCCGCATTAAATATTCATAACCCTTCAAGTATTTCTTTTATGTTCTTGTCAGTTTATGGTGGGGCCACGCAACGAAGCCATGACATGAAGAAGGATCTTTTATACAAGTTTCCTCGGATTAGCTTGTATTATGACGCCAGGATTCTGATCCTCCTAGCTTCCTTTGTGTCTTCTGGCAACAATCCGCTTAGCAGGTGTTCGTGGATGGGACCCATCTAGCTTTTTCTCTCCTGCATATCTACCTTCAGAACTTCTTTTTCCTCTATTGATCTTTTGATCAAAACTTCGACTAGCACTTCCTTTGCGAGATGTTCGAAGGTTATTGATACCAGCTTGCTTAGCGCGTCTGCTTTCTTGTTCTGTATAACAACCCGTAATTTTTCTAGTATTTCATCAATGTAATATCTACTTACTATGTTAAGTACTACTTTTTCATGGTAATAAAATTTTCATTTCATTCTATTCCATTATGTATCATAGTTTACATTTCAAAAGTAATTGAGATCTCGCAACGACCTATACCATCTATATCTATGTTTATATCATATAAACATCCTAATATGTCAAGTCAATATCTTAATATCATTTTTACAAAGTACATTACTCATATAATGTACCATTTGCAACGTTATATCAAAACAGGCTTTAAACATTAAACGTTTACCTTTAAACCCTAACTATATGTAATGTATACATATAAAATCAATGCACAAGCAATCAAAGCATATGTACAAGTAATATAACATCTCATTTGAATATAAATTCCCTCCAAAATAAGGTACAAGTCTTTTAAAGCATAATGTACAAGTCATTAATGCACGATATCCAAAATAGCCATTTTACCTTT
>BQNB010117568.1:3385-21150 GCA_026074375.1 Tanacetum coccineum
AAAAGATTTGATGAGGAAATCAAAAGGTTTGGATTTGCTCAAAATCTTGATGAGCCATGTGTATATCAAAAGGCTAGTGGGAGTAATGTTACATTCCTCATCTTATATGTTGATGACATAATCATTATGGGTAATCACATTCCAAGTTTACAAAGTGTAAATGATTATCTTGAAAAGTGTTTTGCTATGAAGGATTTGGGGGAAGCAGCATTTATTCTTGGAATCAAAATCTATAGAGATAGATCGAAGCGATTAATTGGACTTTGTCAAAATGCTTACATGGATAAGATCTTGAAGAGATATAAAATGGATAATTCCAAACGTGGTCATATCCCCATGCAAGAAAGACTTGACTTGAACAAATCACAAGGTGCTCAAACACCTAATGAGGTGAATCGCATGAAGAATGTACCTTATGCTTCGGCTGTAGGGTCCATCATGTATGCGGTTAGGTGCACTAGACCTGATGTTGCGTTCGCGCAAAATATGACAAGCCGATTTCAACAGAATCCAGGTGAACCTCACTGGACTGCTGTGAAAAACATTCTTAAGTATTTAAGAAATACTAAAGATATGTTCTTGGTTTATGGTGGAAATCCTAGCACAGAACTTAGAGTTGAATGCTATTGCGATGCTGGATTCGAGACTGATAGAGATGACACTAAGTCTCAGACAGGATATGTTTTCGTTTTGAATGGAGGCGCAGTGGATTGGAAGAGTTCCAAGCAAAGTACCACTGCAATGTCTGCTACAGAATCTGAATACATAGCTGCGTCAGAAGCTGCCATGGAAGCTGTTTGGATTAGGAAATTTATCTCAGGGCTTGGTATTGTACCAACGATAAATGAACCTTTGAATATGTACTGCGACAATTCAGCTGCAGTTCATTATGCTAATGAACCGGGAGTTCAGAAAGGCGCCAGACACTATCAAAGACGATATCATTATGTTCGCGAGTGTGTTGAACTGGGCGAAATAAGGATACTTAAAGTTCACACAGATAACAATCTAGCTGATCCTTTTACAAAGGCTTTATCAAATAGAAAGCTTACTCAACATGCCAGGGGCATGGGGCTTCGTCCTGCTAGTAGTTTCATGTAGATCTGTGTTTTAGTATTTGGATAAGGGATGAAAAACATTTTATTTTATGATAATGATACGTTGGTATTTTGTTATTTTATATTATAAATTGTGTCCTATATTTGCATGTTTAAATCCATGAATGATAAATGTATTATTCTAAAATTAATCCGTTGTCGATTAACAATATGGGAATATTGTTAAACTAAGACAATTCTGAGTGATTGGTGATATTATAGATATGTGATATTACAGATATTAAGGATGAGTCCACCAAACTCACATGATATTCATAAGATGAATATTGGATTTCCCCGCCACAAGAATATCACTTTATGGATCGACGTCATCAAGTGAATCTTGTACGTGATTTTATTTACATAAATCCTTAGACTTGAGATGCAAGTAGGTTTAGCATATGTGGATATTCCTTCTTGATATAGTTTAAGTTGTCCTGAATAAGGTAACTAATAAGGGCTATGTCAGAATGGTTTATGCCACATGATGACTGGACACTTGTAGTCAATATAGAATTTGTTCCTTCAAATTGTTGAAGAAGATACCACTGGGCCCCTCATAGAAATAATCAGATGTGTGTATGGCCGTACCTGAAAACTCAAGAAGATATGTCTCATTGATTTTCAGTAATCTTGATTACTTCATATATGAGAAACAGAATCGTTAAATATGGAATGACATTGATCCATATCCAATTTAACAACGGTATCGGAAACAAAGGGATTGTAAATTCATAAATCATTTGTTCATGCCCTGTGAAACCACACTCGAATGTTTTTGGGAGCATTGGCGTGTTGCTAGACGCTTACCAATGTTATTATATTATTCATACATGTCCAAGTGGGAGCTGTTGGATTATGACCATATATGATTAATATATGTCCGAAAATATTCTCGAGCCTAAGGGGACGCACACGTTTATATGTTAAATGACGAGTAAATATATTAATGTAATATATTAAATGTATAACAAACGATCGTTAAAAGTTAACGAGTATTAAATAATTAGTTAAACGTTTAATGGTTAAACGTGAGGGACTAATTATTTATAAACCGAAGTTTAAAGGGTTGGTTCTTTTATTTTGTATCCTTAGTTGGCAAGAAGTCGAATCCCACAAGGATTAGGGTATAAACTATATATATATATGGTTTATGTTTTCATTATTCATTACTTGAAAAAACTAAAAAAAAAAAGAGGATCGACTAGTGCTTTTCTTACTTTTCAACCGGTTACAAAGTTTTGAGTATTTGGTTGTGTCTTCACAAATCAAACAAAAGCTAGACACCCCTTTTGTTTTTAGTTTAATTCGGTTGTCACCTTTTGGTGATTTTTGTTCGTAAGTTGATAGATTCAAGAGACGAATAAGAACGTTTGTTATACACTACTAGTACTAGCATACCTCGTCGTTTGCTAAGAACGTATAGTGTGTGAAAGCTTAGAGGAATCATACTTTGATTCTTGTGGTTTCGCGTGGTATTATACACACGCGTATATAGAAGACGGTGTTTACGGTTACCTTTAAACGGTGTATCGTTTCGTGCTAAAAGGTACATGTTTTCTATCTTGTTAATTATTGTGTTCTACACGTGATCATTTATTCCGCTGCGTACTCGTGTTAATTAATTGTTAATTAGGTTATAAAACCCAACATACACTACCTGATTACAATTTCTTATGTGCTTTCTGTAATGAAGCTTCAATGAGCTACTGCTTAAAACTGCGGTCTTCCCACAGAACAAGTGCAGGTGGCGATCGATTGAAAGAAGAAGAAGAAAGCCTCATGATTTTTGCCCTAATTAACAGTTGTAAGAAAAGGGACTATCATCTGTGTTTTTTTTCCTCGTGTCGACAACCACCAGAGAACAAAAGAGGTTTTTTTTAGAACCAAAAGAAAGAAAGAAGAAGAAGGATTCGAAGGAGCGAGGGTTGAAGCAGCAAGTCTGACCCAAAGATAAGAACCAAACTTATCTTTCTGTTAATTTCACTTTTGTTCTTTCCTTAAAATCTGAATATATCTATACGTATATATTTTATGATTGTAAAATATCTTTAAGTATTCAAAGTAGTAAGATTTGATAAATTATTTTACAAAAGAATTAAAGTTTATTTTTAAGAAAAGGGATGTGAGTTTTATTAAAAAAAAAAAAAAGTAAGTAAGAAATTGAACCCTTGTGGTTCAAGTAAGAAAGTAAGAGAAACCTTAGTGTTTCACAGTAAGAGAAACTTTTGTTTCGAAGCAAGTAAGAAACTGATCATACGATCAGAAGCAAGTAAGAAAGTGATCACACAATCACAAGCAAGTAAGAAAGTACGCAAGTAAGAAAGCAAGCAAGAACGCAAGTAAGTAAGCAAGAAACAACGTAAGTAAGAAAGCAACAAAGCATGACGAAAGGAGAAACATCTACACCAACTCGTGAGCAAAATATAGCACTTCAATGCCCGAAACTGAATGAATCAAACTACACCACATGGGCAATTATGATGGAAACAATCTTAAAGGCTTATGGCCTGTGGGAAACACTTGAAGCTACAGAAAAAAGTATAGTGAAAGAAGATTACATACAACAAAAGCATATGATTTCTCACAACATTGCCAAGATAATTCTATGCAAGTTGCACAGTTACGAGACTGGCAAAGGAAGTAGGGAACAATAAAGGTACGATATATAGAGAGGACCGAGTTCAGAAAGCACAACACAAACTATAAGTAGGCGAAATGTAGACTTTGAAAATGAAAAACAACGAATCCGTAAGCGACTTTGCCGGAAAATTGGGAAGCATAAGAGGCAAATTTAAAAGTCTTGGTTCAACCCTTAAAGACAAAACACTCGTCAGAAAGTTGCTAAACTCCGTTCCAAATAAGTTTCTACCAATCGTGGCATCTATCGAGCAATATTCCGAGATTGATAAAATGTCATTTGAAGAAGCAATGGGAAGGATAATAACTTTTGAAGAACGCATCAAAAGTCAAGATGAACCAGAAGAAAGTTATCAAAACAAACTTCTAATGGCAAGATCAAGTAATCAAAATCATGGTAGTGGTCGAGGAAGAAACTTTAGTAAAGGAGAAAAAGAACGTGGAACAAGTTTTCAACAAAATACAAGAGAACAAAACAAGAAAGAAATGAGATGCTATGAATGTGGTGACTTAGGTCATTTTGCACGTGAATGCACCAAATGGAAGAAGAAAGACAAGGAAGAAAAAGCACACTTCATTTATGAGACTGACGATGAACCAACGCTGCTGTGAAGAACAAGATAAAAGCAAGTTGAAGACCTACCTTAAACCAAAGTTTAGTTTAAGGGGGAGTGTTGATAGTTAACCTAAACTTTGGGTTAAATATATCAAGTCAGAAAGTTTAGTATATTTTATGTAATTATGTAAAATTCTGTATAAACCCAAATTGTATTGGGTTGGGTCATAGATAACGGTATAAACCGTTTCTTTAGGTCGTGACTTTTACTTTTAGTGAATCAGTGTGTTTCTTTGTTCTATCAGGCATGAAGGCACCGATTCATCTAGTATATATAGGACGAATTCTGTAATCAAAATTCAATTCAATTTGTTCAATAGTATTAGAATCTCGTTTCATATTCAGTTTCTGCACTTAATACTTTTGTTTCAATTCCTGTTCCAAACATACCTGTGAAGTCTGTAACATCAACACTCTTTAGGAAGAAAACATAACATCAACACTCTTTAGGAAGAAAACTCAAATATTTACTCATGTAGACAAACAATATGATTCATGCTCTATATAACACTTTCATTAATTAAGCCATCCTTGATGATTATTGACCGGTTAAACTGTCTTCACTTTTGGAAGAAATATAATAAAAAAAATAGCATCAATGCTGTTAGCGAACATGCTGATAAAAGTACTAAATGAGAAGCGCAACTCTCTGGTAACCCATACTTATTCTGCAGGGTGAAGGGGCACAACGTTCCCCGATAATGTATGCTTGCTAAATAAAGCACGCGAATCATGTTTTATATCTAACAACTTTACTCTATAAGTAATGTTGTGCTTCTATTCTTAATCATTGTGCCCTCACATGCTTACCTACTCACACTCATGCCAAAAGTCTTTCCGTTATAGCAGTCTCTCTATCCTCGTGTACGGATATGACTGTCTACATCCTATACCTCCTCAATACCCCACTCCGGCCGAATTGGGTGTTGTTGCTGTTGTACAAAGTATAACGGCACTTAAACACTAAAAATATACCTTAGTTTGGCCGTCTCTTTCTTTGTCTATCAGGCTTTAGTCACCCATGCCCACCACTGATGTGTCCAGCTAGATATTCAGTCTCTGCTCTAAGGTCTGCAAATTGTATCCTACTTTTCGTTAACTAAGACTTGGTATTTGATAGCGTCTTTTTGCACTTATTAGACACTATAAGGCGTACGTCATTTGACCTTAGCATATTCTGAATATTTGTTATTCAGAGATCAATTTTACGGGTTGGGTGACCAAGTTTCTTGCATATAATTGGCGTCTATTATTTGCATATCGCGGAGATAAATATTACTATTACTAAAATCAAATGGGAAATGGTCAGCTATGTGTATTTATCATGCCTGCTCGTGTGAAAAGTGGTATGTGTGGATTCAGGTTTGAATATATACTGTTCCATATTACTCGCGGGTGTTGGGGTGCTTATTTGGTCTCTATGTTCGTCCTTTTTCTTTCTTAACTTGTTTAGGTTTTTGGGACTGCTTTCCCTTGATTTTGGTTTTTGTTCCTTTTTTGGTCAGCACCCTTTAGGAAGAAGACTTAGGGGGTGTTTCTTTTCCATTTATTCACTTAGTGAGGTTAATTCTTGATAGGGCCCACACATATATTCATGTTTCTTTTCCTCGTAATTCCACTAAATGGTCTGGTTTGGGCAGGAAATAAAAGGGCGACTTCGCAATCCAGACACTCAAAGGATATCCTATGTGACACATATACCCTTGGTTGTTTCTCTCTTATCTTCACTTCTCAATTCTCCCTGTACTCTTTCGGTTTCCAAAGTTCACACTATCTCCAAATCCGTGATGTTACCTGTCGACATCTCCCACATCCCCCGGTCATCATCTCTGTATGTCATCCCCACATAGGACCTTTCACTGTCCGTCACCCTCACGCGACCACTTCTTTATCATTTATTTTCACAGATCTTTGAAAGAACTTCTTGTTATTTAATGTTGTGAGGTTGATGTTTGTGTTACAAAGTTGTTTTCCTCATATCTTTCACCGTCCGTCACCCTCACACTCACCCTCTGATGCATAATAAGAAAAGTAACATCTCCTCATATACTTATATATAACACGCCACACATTACATGTTATTTCGAAGGAATTTCTTTTGATGCTGGGTAGCTGGATAATTGAGAATAAGCGAACCTGTTTTACTTTTACTGTTCATGTCATTATATATGATATCTGTTTGTTCGTATTGATCAATGTTATAGGTTGTCCTCTGTGTGATTGTCAGTGATTGTTGAATAGAGTGACGGAACCAGGACACAATTGGATCAGGTGCATTTACGAAAATTTATACGAAACGAGGAACACAAATTTTTGGGATCAGGTGCACTTAGGAAAAATTTAACAAAATTTAAACACATACCTTCAAATTTAACACTACGCCTCAAAATTTAACACTACGCCACAAAATTTCATGGGGGTCCTGGGACCCCCCGGGACACCCCCTGGTTCCGTCCCTGGTGTGAATGGTTGCTTAGATTTCTGTTTAAAGGCTAAATGGTTTTAGTATGTGTAAGCGAGCACACAACGAGCACACGGTTTTGAAAAGAACTCTTTTGCACTTAAATTTTGAAGAATTTACAAGTGTGATTACCACTTGTTTATTTTAAAAACCTTTTTTTTTTATTTAATCCAAGAACACTTTTTAGGATCCACTATAAAAACATGTGAAAAAACAAACACAAGCTAACTTTGCATTAAGTGAATAACTACTTAGCTTATATAAGCTTTGTTACTATAGGTTTTAACTTTTTGTTCGACTAATTTATAAGCTTTGATCGTCACACTTATTTAAGCCGGGGTAGACGAGAAAGCCTTCTTTTTTAGGAGTTTGGCATTGACTAGTTCAAGTTATTTCCTCAAAGCATGATTTAAAAAACCCTCACAATCTTTTTACCACTTGATGGGAACAGAGTTATATGAAAATCATTTGTCCATTTGTACTCACTTTGCTATGCAACAATATAAGTTAGAATAGAGTAAGTAGACCACGTCAGCTGGATGAAAAAAAAATGCATTTATTTTGTCCAACGTAAAATAAAGTATTACCTGGAGAATATGATTCCTTTGGTTTCAATTCCACCAGCAACACGTGTTAACTTTATGAAAACTGAAGCAAGAAATATCTTTTAAATATATATATACTATTTGGCGGTTAAAACGCTGTCGTTTTGGCAGCGTCGCTACAGTACCCTGCCCAATGGGCTTTCATTTTGGGCCGACCCATTTGGCAAATTTTTTTTTTTTAGGTAATGTAAAAAAAACCGCTCGGCATAAAATACAAAAATATTGACTTATTCAAATAAAAAAATACTCGCGACATGAGGCCCAACACATAAGCTCATATAAAAAAAAAACTATTAAACATGAGACCGAAAAAATAAACCCGCACAAATAAAAAATAGAAAAGAATAAAAATAAAATTTTAACGCATAATTATTTTTTCGGCCTCATGTTATTTTGAATAAATTTTTTTTTATATGAGATTATGTGTTTGGTCCCATGTCCGATATTTTTTTGTTCCCATAAAAAAAAAACAAACTATTAAAATGAGACCGAAAAGAATAAACCCGCCCGCACAAATTAAATATAAAAAATTTTGTTCGGCCCTAAATGGAAAAACAAAAGTAGCTGATTTATTCAGATCAAAAAATACCCACGACATGACGCCTAACAATATAAACCCATATAAAAAAAACAAACTATTAAACATGAGACCGGAAAAATAAACCCGCACAAAAAAAAAAAACTTAACGCCTCACATCAATTAATGTCACGCATTAACGCGAACAATCATGCTTAACACATATTTACCCAAATCTCATAAAATTATATTAAAAAAAAACAAAAATGAAATAAATCCTTTAAACATGAGTGCCCAATAAATAAGCACATATAAGAAAAAAAAGCAAAGTATTAAAACATAAACCGAAAAATAAAACTAAAAAAAAAATTAACGTCCGCAACATCGGCACGGTCAATCACACTTGATTCATCTATAGTAAATAGCTTGTTTTCCATAGCAAGAGCAAAGTATAATATATCTCACGAGTACATTTTGAACATTCAACTCAGAACTTAAAACTTATGTTCCATTTAATTAATAAAAGGATTTACATAGTGGTGGAAGGCAAGCGGGCAACAAGCTACGCCGCTAGCCCTTTTTGGATTGCAAAGCCAATAAGTTTAAAAACCACATCCGTGTATCTATGTGTCATAACATTTTTTTTCATAACCCCGTTGAACTCGGCTAGTTTCTTCACCCGCCTCCGGTGCAAGGAAACCAAAGGTATCAAACCAAAGGAATAAACACATGTTGATTTTCAATGCACAACTTTCTCGTGTTTTGTCACTCAGAAAATAATCTCTAACATGTGATACTTGACACTTTTTCATTATCTTATTAGTTTTTTTTCATAATTTATTTTAACCATCATTCACGGTCATGTGTTATCACTAAAGTGTGAGATGTCTCGTTTTTAGATTCTGTTAATTGTAAGAAACTCTAAAGAGTTTACGTTATTTTTCTGAAAAAGATAAACTTTCCCCAATTTTAATATGTGCGGTGGTGGATTAAACGTTACGAATTAATCAGCCAAAATATCAAAAACCATAACGGAAAGAAAAACAATTTAGCTTAATAATTTTTTGTAGTTAAAATGATAAAATACATGAAGTAGTAAAAAATGATTGAAAATGGGCCTAGAAGTTGACGTAATCACACGTAGTGGGCAGAAATACCGGGGAATCTAGTGGGCCCACGGTCTGCCACCTTCCTGACCCACTAATATAGAATCCAGCCAGTAAACCACTTTCACTCTCAAAATTGGTATGATTAGTAACTGAAAAAAGCGCGGTAAACATAGCCGTTGTAAAAAATAGATGGCGCCAAAACAAACCAAAATATAACCGAGATGTTTTTTTATAAGTTTCCCTTCATATTTAACTTTTGCCCGCACTCTAATTCCTTCCTTAATACTCTTCGCATTCATTTCATTATTTTTCGATATGGGGTTCTCGAAGAAGAATGATTGTATGACATGGACTTGCTAATGTAAAACTCTAGCCATCATGCATTGCCATGCATTGCATACGTACATGAACCCGACTTATAACCGATAAACCCAACAATCACCCCCTTAATGGGTTATTTACCCGTCCATTCACAATAGTCTTCATCACCTTCTTTTCGAACCATCTCGATTATCGACCTTTCCCAGACACCCGACCTCCACCTTGGTCACGTCCAAAGTCACTAGCTCAACCGTTCACAACACTTGTAACATGTAACGTGGCATCTCGTTGGACAGGTTCACTACCATCTCGGCTCCTCCCGGACCCACGACCTCTTCCCCGGCCACGTCCAAAGCCACCCGATTTAAACTTCCACCGCCATAATGTTAACACCGTGTTGTCTCTTCATTCCCTTCTTGTCTTGACAACCACACCTTTGCCAATAACAGTAAAATAATATTTTATAATCTCAATATATATTTCCAAGAACAGTAAAATAATATGAGTGCGAATGAATCAAAGCATGCTTTAAGCATTCGCATGAGACTTAAGTGTCATTCTTGACTATGTAAAAAATAAATACGTAGTATATATTATTTTTTTGGAGAACCATTCATTTCACCAGTTGCATGTCACAAAATGTTAACATGCAAAAACTAAGCATAAAAAGCCAAAACGTGTTCTTATAATTCTAAGTAAATTTCCAAAAATAAAATCACCAAAAGCAATAATTTACTCATCATCTTCCTCTCATATTTCTTTTCTCTTTTATGGTCTCGCCATAACATGTCTTACTTCCGCCGCCGTCTCTACTTCCGATGGCGGTAATGAGATTGATTATCTCGCCTTGTTGTCAATTAAGTCAAAGATCACCCATGACCCATACAAAGTTCTAGACTCGTGGAACCATTCCTTTCATTTCTGTGACTGGAGTGGGGTTTCATGCGGAAAGCGGCACAAACGAGTGACTGTTTTACAGCTGGTTTCAAAAGGATTAGAAGGCTCGTTGTGTGGCACGTTTAATTTCGTTATGATAGATTAGAAAAGACATTATTAGATATGTTTTATATTTGTTTATATTTATGGGTTAAAACTGTAACTTTAGAATGGGTTGGGTCGTACCCCAGGAAACCCAAAAGGTTTTAGCAGTTTTTTATGTCAGTTATTATGAAACGACACAATGTTTCTCAGGGACTTTGGGACATGTCGTTTCAGTAGTATTAATAGGAAAGTGTCGATTGTAAACAACAATTCATCAATATCAGTTTCTAGTTTACAACAATTTGTTTCACTGTTAAATTGTATCCAAACACCCCTGCAAAACTATGGTTTCGTATAACCACATCATCAGGAAGAATTTGCGCCTGCAAAGGGCTGCCAATTCGCAAAGACTACAGTGGCATCAGAGCCGATGGTTCGATACTTGGAAGAAGAAGCCAACCTATCATCAATGGAACAATCACGAGATGCGGTACTCTCTGTCAAATGGTACTGCCGAAGTCGTACCAAGAAGTTGCTGTAACAGAAGATTGTCCCACGAAACAAGAGCAATGCTGAAGGCGAAGATAAAAGAAAACGAAGCCTATAATACTTCTGGTGTATGCGCAACACTCAAACAAACCAGGAAGGATAAAAGGGCTAGATGTTTCGCTTGCAAAGAAAGAGGCCATGTTGTGTGGAATTGCCCTCATAAAAGGAATAAGATGAAAGGAAAAATAGAGGCTTCACAGCCTCGGTACACCGAAGAACTAAAGTACCCCGAAGTGGTACACGTGACTACGGATTTCATGGTAAACGGGTCCGGTGAAAAGGATTGGAACCGAATTTGGTATATTAGCAAGGAGTATAAGAATCATATGACGCCGGTAAAATCAAACTTCAAAAGGATGAAGGGCGAATTCAAGATGTTGGAAAAAGAAGAAAGGCAAAGAAAATTCATATTTTCTTATGGAGTCGGGGAGGCATTTGTGGAAACCGAGAACGGAACAAAGGTAATTTCAAATGTATTTTACACACCCGAAATTACTTTAAATGTGTTAAGTTTGGAGCAATTAGAGAACCAAGGGTATGTTGTAACTGTTGAAGGGAATAAGTGTGTCATTAAGTATATGTTTGATGAGGATAGAGGCATGTTGGATGCGAATGAGGATAGGGACATGGTTGAGGATTCAACAGCCATGGTTAAAAGCCACAATGAATATTTAGACGATTATTTTAAGTCTATTGATCCAACGGAAGAGTGTTCTCTAATCAAAGGTATGAAGAAGACACACATGACTATGTCGATGACAGGTATTTAAGTATGAATGGAACTTTATACCACTTTAAGATAAACTCGTTTCCCAGATTTATATCTTTCTTAGATCTTGTTAAGATAGATAAATTAGTTTATCCGAATTGGGAGATAATGGGGAAAAAGTTTATGGAATTACTAGAATGGTTCTATATTGATTTTATGGGTCAAGAAGTGCTAGGAAATTTGCCACCAGAAATAGGATTGAATAAAATTGATTTACTAGCACTATACAAGTTTGTGGACGACATGGGAGGCTACATGATTGTCTCGTTGGATAAAAAATGGGGCAAGGTTGCAGAATTATTTGGTTTAGGACAGGAACATCAGGATGAGGTCAAAGAGTTATACAAGGAATATATTGGCATGGCTAAGGTTTACTACGAAGAAGCGAAGAGATCAAAGCATGGAAAGCCGGGAATTGTGGGGGAAAATTGCATTGGAGATGCAGGAAATGGAAGGCCACAAGGCGATGCAAGGATGAAAGACGCGGAAGTAGAGGAAGGAAAGCCAGACAAGACTCAAGGAACAGACGATGTAAAAGGCAACAACAGTTCGGATGCAGCCTCAAACAAGGAAGCACAAAGTATGACCAGCAGCGATGATTTAATCATCATCGTGTGAAAAATCGAAAGAACTTGTGAAGACTCTACCATTACGAAATTAGAGGGGAGATGTGGCACGTTTAATTTCGTTATGATAGATTAGAAAAGACATTATTAGAGATGTTGGAAAAAGAAGAAAGGCAAAGAAAATTCATATTTTCTTATGGAGTAGGGGAGGCATTTGTGGAAACCGAGAACGGAACAAAGGTAATTTCAAATGTATTTTACACACCCGAAATTACTTTAAATGTGTTAAGTTTGGAGCAATTAGAGAACCAAGGGTATGTTGTAACTGTTGAAGGGAATAAGTGTGTCATTAAGTATATGTTTGATGAGGATAGAGGCATGTTGGATGCGAATGAGGATAGGGACATGGTTGAGGATTCAACAGCCATGGTTAAAAGCCACAATGAATATTTAGACGATTATTTTAAGTCTATTGATCCAACGGAAGAGTGTTCTCTAATCAAAGGTATGGAAGATCTTAAAATGAAAGAAGAAGACACACATGACTATGTCGATGACAGGTATTTAAGTATGAATGGAACTTTATACCACTTTAAGATAAACTCGTTTCCCAGATTTATATCTTTCTTAGATCTTGTTAAGATAGATAAATTAGTTTATCCGAATTGGGAGATAATGGGGAAAAAGTTTATGGAATTACTAGAATGGTTCTATATTGATTTTATGGGTCAAGAAGTGCTAGGAAATTTGCCACCAGAAATAGGATTGAATAAAATTGATTTACTAGCACTATACAAGTTGGTGGACGATATGGGAGGCTACATGATTGTCTCGTTGGATAAAAAATGGGGCAAGGTTGCAGAATTATTTGGTTTAGGACAGGAACATCAGGATGAGGTCAAAGAGTTATACAAAGAATATATTGGCATGGCTAAGGTTTACTACGAAGAAGTGAAGAGATCAAAGCATGGAAAGTCGGGAATTGTGGGGGAAAATTGCATTGGAGATGCAGGAAATGGAAGGCCACAAGGCGATGCAAGGATGGAAGACGCGGAAGTAGAGGAAGGAAAGCCAGACAAGACTCAAGGAACAGACGACCAGGATGATGTAAAAGGCAACAACAGTTCGGATGCAGCCTCAAACAAGGAAGCACAAAGTATGACCAGCAGCGATGATTTAATCATCATCGTGTGAAGAATCGAAAGAACCTGTGAAGACTCTACCATTACGAAATTAGAGGGGAGATGTGGCACGTCTAATTTCGTTATGATAGATTAGAAAAGACATTATTAGATATGTTTTATATTTGTTTATATTTATGGGTTAAAACTGTAACTTTAGAATGGGTTGGGTCGTACCCCAGGAAACCCAAAAGGTTTTAGCAGTTTTTTTTATGTCAGTTATTATGAAACGACACAATGTTTCTCAGGGACTTTGGGACATGTCGTTTCAGTAGTATTAATAGGAAAGTGTCGATTGTAAACAACAATTCATCAATATCAGTTTCTAGTTTACAACAATTTGTTTCACTGTTAAATTGTATCCAAACACCCCTGCAAAACTATGGTTTCGTATAACCACATCATCAGGAAGAATTTGCGCCTGCAAAGGGCTGCCAATTCGCAAAGACTACAGCCAATAGCTATTTTTCCCTTGTGTTCATCATATTCAGTGCTTGTAACATGCATACATTGACGAATATAAAACGTAAATCCAATATAAAACGTAAATCCAAAGACACTCATAAAACCTAAGATTGTGTAACTTAAAGTATTAAAAAACATAAAATATTTTAAGTATCAAAGATTCATAAAACCCCAAAAAGTTCATAAAATACCTATTCATCTCACAGCTAACTTAATCAGCCCATCCACGTGAGAGTTTCTGGTTGCGCATAAGTGGTTCAACTCAATCTCTGCTTCTCTTTTCCAAATCTCCTTTATCAGTCAAAACCGCATCGCTTACGGTATCTTTATTTTCGATATTTTCTGGACCATCATTATGTTTGTCAAACACATCTAACTCGCCAGCCTGCTGAGACACCGCAGTGTTGTCGGCGCTACTTTTCTGCCAATATCATTACCAAAATTATAAATGTTGTCAAATTGGTTGGCCTCACTAAGTGTCTTTAAATTCCACTTTGTGTCAAATACTGATATGCATGTGTGTAGTAATAATAGTACTTAAAAAGTATGAGTTTGTGCGTGAATGTGTATGATATGTGTAACCAAATCAAGACATACTTCTCTTGCAGTGGGCAAGATGGTATCCAATATCTCATTATAGCATACTCATATGTTGTGGTTGGCTACATTTGACAATTTTGTGGTCTTGTTTGATAAATACGTTAGGCAAAATGGAATATTAGTGGGAAAAAATCAAAGGAACTAATCAACAAATTATTGATAAGCATGTATAACAAATTATGTCTATTGCAATTTGACATAAATAAATGTAAGTATATTCAGCCTTAATTCTTTGAAGCACACACAAATCTCTCACATTCTACGCAAATTGCCATATATGTATTTAAATACCAAAAGAACAGGTCCATAAAAATACATTTTGCTTTTGGAAAATTCATTGTTTAACGTGAATAACAAATTATGGATCATCAACATGCAGGGTTCTCCCTTTGTTGGGTTTCTATATTGCATAAAGCCTCCTAAAGTAATTTCATCTTAAAACCTTTATTTTTTATAACGTAATATACTGTTTTTTTCAATCAATTTTGACATAGTTATCTGTTATAAAAAGTACTCCCTCCGTCCCACATTAAGTGTCCACTTGACTTTTTCAAAGTTTTTTTTCTTCAACTTTGACCTTAATGATTTCTTCTTATGTTATATGATACTTGATGCAAGATATATGAATGAATAGAGTTTTGAATATATTTTTCGTTGGTATAATTTTCGTTCAATATTATATAACACAAACAAAAATATTTATGGTCAAAGTTGATGAAAAAAGACTTAAAAGATTCCATTGTGGACACTTAATATGGGACGGAGGGAGTAAATATTTTCAACCAAGTGCATTTATGTGTTATTCCCCCTGACCCATATATCCAAAATTCAGAATACTACTTAAATAATAGATTAACCCGTGTATTTTACTAATATCAGAGACATAAACAGCTATAAGAACAGTTAGAAAGCAAAAAAAAATGCCATACAGCCCTACTGTACTAAAAACTCCCCATTTCAACCCATTACCCATATGTGGATGTTACAATTTCTGCTCGGACGGTTGTTTTGGATCCCTCTTGTATAGCAACAAACTAATTTTAGCCAAATCTACTATTTTCATTTAAAAAAAAAGACTTGTTGGAAGTCAGGTAGTCGCTTTCCCAAGGCGTTTCCTTTTGCGTCTAAGCTTTAATCCCTACGCTGAGGTAACTACTAAGCATTGGCATTTGGCTTTCACTATTGTAACTACTAAGCATTGGCATTTGGCTTTCACTATTGTTACTACTATATTTAAAACAAAAGTTCTTGCATAGGTTAGCAAGATTCAAGTACAAAAGGTGAGTAGTTTTACCAGAATCGTATCCACTTGTTCATATGTCAATTGGCTTCTTGCGGTTCTCCTAGCGAAGACAACAGTCAACTGTCGAACGAAAGAACTTGACCGTCCGTGTGATAT
Organism: Tanacetum coccineum; assembly: GCA_026074375.1. Lineage (NCBI taxonomy): Eukaryota > Viridiplantae > Streptophyta > Magnoliopsida > Asterales > Asteraceae > Tanacetum > Tanacetum coccineum. The sequence continues at coordinate 19,262 of BQNB010117568.1, forward strand.
TTTGCTTCCGCAGCATCAGCAGGTGCTACAAACCGAATAAAGGCAAATCCTCTTGGCCTCCTGCAAAAACTACATATAACTAATAAAATAAAAAAGTAAATTTTGACCCGGATATTTGTTGAGCTGTTTGTAAACCTGAAATATAGTATTCTCGGCCTAACTTATTAACAATTATTTGAAAAAAGTTTGAATCAAACTTCGATTTATAGATTTGTAAAAGCATATACGAATCTCCGGCGCGATTGGATTCGATCCTCTATGTAGTTTTACCATAGTACTATGCACAAACCCAATTCAAATAAGCCTAATACTTGGAAAAGACAATGCAGCAGCCCGAATTGAACCTAAAAATCCACATTAACCAAATCCAAATAATATATAAGCCTAATACTTAACAAATTGAATGCAGTAGCCATAGTGGCGGTTTCTCAGGCGGGTTCCGGCAAGGCATTTAGTGCCTTTCTTGGGGATATAATCCTGGGATTTAAAATAAAGGTATAATTCCATCATTAATATTTCTCAACGTCATTCAATCGTGATAGTAACTAAAATCTCTAACGCATTAGTGCAACTATCTTTTCTCATGTTTTTACTTTAAAGGGAAGAACAAAATAACTTTATCCCTTAGGTTGTCCTGCAATGCACAGGTTCGCATACGTGCAATGAAAAAGAGACTTCATGTGGCTACGTTTAATACCACTATAGGAAGATAAGGTAACCATGTGGCTACGTTTAAACACTTTCAAACAATGGGCAACTATTGTGACTACCATGACTTGAGCAGGTTAGTCAAACCGTTAGTGTTGACTTATGTGTCTGTTGCAAAGTATGGTTTATGTGATTTTATGTATTTATGAGGTATTGGTAATCAATCTATTGAGTGTGATCATCTCTATGATATTAGAATGATGGGGAAATTTGTTGAGTTTATTTCATTCATTTTTAATGACAAAGAAATGATTGTTGGTAATTGAGTGTTTGCAAGTTAATTGTGTAAGTAAATATATACGTATATGTATTTTGTGTTAGTTATCTAAGATAGGTTTATCGTATAAGTGTTAGATTATGAAAATGTAAAATTTCTATTTTTAGAAAGTTAGGTTGGAAATGAAAAGTTATTTTTAGAAAGATAGTACACTGCGTTTAAGCAAAAAGGTATAGTCAAATTAATTAAGATTTTTATAAAAACTTAAGGTTTTAATTGTAAATATATAATAAAAAAAATAAAAAAATATATAAATATATAATTTTCGGCCGAGTGGTGTTAAAAGAAAAAGGAAAAAAGAAAAAGAAAAATAATTAGAATCCTAGTTTATATCTAAGACCTAATTAGATTTAGTTTAAAACACAACTAGGGTGCCTATATATACTAAACCTAGAATCCCTAACCCTCCCCATACCTATGTGTGACCGGCCATAAGGAGAAGAAAAAAAGACAAAACTTTTAGGGTTTCGCATTAAGGTACGATCTGATCTTTTAATTATAGTTTGTTTATTTTTCTAGTAACTTAATTATGATGGATTAAGGTTTAAATTTAGTTTTATAAATTAGGGTTAGTAATTTCTAGAAATTTTATGATATATTAATGTTAATTTAATCATTTGATTAATTAGATTAGCAATATGATCATGCGTTAGGGCTTAGACCACTCGAATTAGATGCGTAATTCACTACAGAAAGTTAGGCAGTTTTGTAAGGAGCATAACTCGGTCATAAAAGATCAAATAAATAATTTACAACATACTGGAGATAACCTCAGAGAGTTTACTTTCTAGAAAGTTAGGCCTCATAATTTTTTATGGTCAGGAAGTGAGTCAAATGGTCATTACAAAATCAGTGTGTAAAACAGTGACGAATTTCAGTTTTGGTTTTGATTTTTCTAAAAATA
>BQNB010117569.1:0-21149 GCA_026074375.1 Tanacetum coccineum
AAGGTCTATTTTTTTTTTTTTTTGAACGGCAATTTCACTCGTAAGGTCTATGGTTCAATTCCTCGCACTCTTGCCTTTGACCAAGAAACATATGTTTGTCATATCGTCATGTTTCCATCATTTCACCATACCACATCAAACAGAAAAGAATGATAATGGGAGAGTAAACCTATATGAGGATTTTGAATACGATAGCGTCATCAATTAACAACCGTATTAAACGATGGCACCCTATAACAAACATATAAATGTTGTATAAAAATGCAAGAGTAAAACCATTCCATCTTTACATCCCACATATCTTAGATAAGTGAAATCTTTCTTGTTTATATACTATCACGCATGTCCAGAATATTAATATGTTTCCAGATACATCATACATGGACCGATGAAGTTTATTATAGAATTAAAAAGGTTCGAACTTTATTGAGGTCGTGTATTTGAAAATGAATATAAATTCTTCACTTTTTTTTAGTGTCAGTTATCATTTTCTATCAGTTTTGGTTGATACTCCTCCCATTTAAAAGTAGTCAAACACTTGGGTTTTCGCATCCATGTGCTTCATAATCAGAATTTCGAACCCAAAAATTTCACAGTAATCCATTGAGTACAAATGAGGCTACGCAAGTTATTCGAGCCCCTCATGGTTGCCTAAATTTCCAGAACACATATCAAGAGATAGAATGCTAACGTACAACTCATTCAATTGCGACAAAAGTCAAGGTTTCAAATCTCGCTAGACATCTGTAATAGTTGTACTCGAAAATGAATTGAAGGCATAGTCTTCCATATGTAAGGTTGCTACTGAGCACATATGAGCTTGTTTTGTTAAGCTCTTAACACTCTTCTACTATATTAGTGTTATGTTTTACACCTTTAAAGTAAGTGACCAGTTCGACCCGTTCCTCATTTAGGTGATAATGATTTGATCCATTGTACACCTTCTTCATTAACATGAAGGCATATCATTCAAAAAGCACAAAACAAGTTGCATTAAAATTTGCGAGAGTAAGAGGATCTCCAAATTCAATTGCACCGTCACTAAATAAGTGTATTAAAATTTGCACATTATTATCAAATTAGCTTCAATCAATTAGCACCCATAATCAGAATTTCGAACCCAAAAATTTCACAGTAATCCATTGAGTAACAAATGAGGCTACGCAAGTTATTCGAGCCCCTCATGGTTGCCTGAATTTCCAGAACACATATCAAGAGATAGAATAACAACTTTTTCCTTCTTATTAATATACTATGGTAAATGAGCTCCATACGTATCCAAACTACCATATTTTCAGGCACTTGGTTGGTCACGGAATAGATTATGAAACTAACAAAAGTGAAACTTCGTTATGAAACATGTATCTGGAAAACATATAAAATGCTTGACATTTTTTGCTTTTTTCTCACGGCTATTCTAAACTGTTTAATTTCAAAGATAGTCCATATTTTAGGATACCATACATTCCTTTAAAAAAAACCACGCTTCGCTGATCCACATAAACTTACTTAAACCCTATCATGCAATGCCATGTACATGTTGATTCTTCCGTGACATGATACGAAAATGAATCACGACATGGCCCTCCATATAATGTCTCTGTTGAGCCAGGGCCATCTTTAGGGGTGTCCAGGAAGTGCCATTGCACAGGGCTACCGCTTGACGAGGGCCATGAGTATATAATTCTTGACCTTTTTAGTTTTTTAGTATACAATGAAGTTCAGGAAACAGAGGTGACTCGAGCCCCTCTTGGACTCTTGGTTGCCTATATTTCTAGCCACTTTTTTCAAGAAGGTACTTGTTTTTTAAACAAAAGGTCAAGGTTTCAAATCTCGCTAGACATCTGTAATAGTTGAACTCGAAAATGAATTGAAGGCATAGTTAGATGTACTCGAAAATGAATTGAAGGCATAGTCTTCCATGTAAGGTTGCTACTGAGCACATATGAGGTTGTTTTGTTAAGCTCTTAACACTCTTCTACTATATTAGTGTTATGTTTTCAAGAATATAGTCGCTTAAATCTTTGACGTTACAAAGACTTGATTGACTACATATTTGAAAATTAATATAAATTCTAAACTTTTTAAAATGTTATCATTCGAAGTAAATTCATACTCCAAACTCTTTTAGCAACATTTTGAGATCTTAACGTGTAAATACGTGAAAAACAAACCAGAATCGTATATGAAGATTTTGTGAGTAAAAAGAGTTTACGTTATCGTTACTATGTATAATTTATGTTTAAGAATGCTTTATCCAAATAAATAATTCAAAATATGCTTTATCCAGATGACTATGATGCTAGCTTTAACGAATAGATAAATTGTATATAGAAATTCAAACATTGCATCCCACATGGATTAAAAAAGCAAACTATTTTTTGTTTATAGACTATAGTGAATGAGTAACAGACATGTCAATAATAATACTATGTTTTCAAGTGCATGGTTATGGACGGGAAAATCAACTCCGTCTATCTTCTTGCACTTGCAAATAAGTATAAGTTATTAACTAAAAAGGGTTTTTAAAATGAGTTAAGGTCTGGCTCTCCCTATGAAGTTCAGGAAACAGAGGGGCTCGAGTCACCTCTGTTTCTTGGACTCTTGCAACGACATGTTATGAAAATGAGTTAAGGTGTGGCTCTCCCTATGAGCAAGGTCTCTATTAAACACATATATGGTTTAGTACAATTCATTCTGATCCAGATGACTATGATAAATTGTATATAGAAATTCAAGAGTCAACATGCAAGTATCTACATTCTTTGATAAAAGCACTCCAACTTCGCATCCCACATAGGCTATAGAAGTGAAATCGTTCTTGTTTATATACTATACTAAATGACCTTTAAACATGTCTAGAATCTTACTATGTTTAAGCACTTGGTTGTTAACGAACTTGATTATAAACCAAGAAGTGAGTGACTTCTTTTAAATCTCTTGGTGCTGGACAACAAATTTAAAATTCTTGACATTTTTTTTACTTGTTCTCATTTAGCCTAAGACCATATTTTAAGAAACCTCGCGTCGTTGGTGTCCATTTCCAATCTCTAAACGTTTCAATGATCCACATGAATTCAAATTCATGCCACTATTGCGAGATTAGCTTCAAAGTACAAACGCTATAACCAACAGATAAATGACATATATATATATAGAAATGCATTAGTCAAGAAGTAGGTATGTACGCAATTTGATTAAAATCATTTCAACTTTACATCCCACACAGGTTAGAGAATTGAAATATTTCTTGTCAATATACAAATCACTGAGTAACAGTGTGTTATATTGTTTTTCGTTTTCTTTATGATTTGGCTATTCATTGTGTGATTAATTTTCGTGAGTGTACGATCTCACCATATATTCATCGCACAATATACCTTAGAACAATTATATAAACTCGCCATTTCTATTCAAGTGCATGGTTATGGACGGGAAAATCAACTCTGTCTATCTTCTTGCACTTGCAAATAAGTATAAGTTATTAACTTTTTTTTACATTATATTTACACCATGTAGGTTTAGAGTTGACTATTTGTTTGTTTTTGTGTTATGGCAAATATAAGTTAAATAGATGTAGGAAGATATGAATCAGGTGTTACACGTATTGTGCTGAATGTTGATAAATGAAGTTTAACGTACTCGTAAGGTCTTGGTTCAATTCCTCGCACTCTATAGCTAGTTCCTTTTTTATTAACTAAATCATGTTTTTCAATCTTTTTCGTTTTCATTTCTGAAAAAACTTCATTTGAGTTGATTTTATCTAATAGATATACGAAACAAAAAGAATCTCAGTGTCTTATTTTTTATCTACCTATTTACTTTGATGTAAGTTAAAAGAAGTAAATAACTATCTAGTTAAACTTAAACAAATTATCTTTGCCTTGCTATTGTCATCAAGGCTTCAAGAAGTATTTCCAAGCACATCCAATTCAATTCTTGACAGACAAACCACTAATAGAGGTTCTATCGAACCACGAGTACACACGCAGAATGTCAAATATTTGCGAAATGAAATGATACGCTTTTATAAATAAATTAAATTGAAAATACACTTTTGAATGTTAATGTGTTCTGCTGGTAAGAATAGTTTCTTCTATGCAAAAGGTACGTCTTAGGTTCGACTCCTAGCCGCCCGATGTTAACATTTTTACACAAATTAATGCTTGATCACTAAAACATTGTAATATTGTATGCTTTCTCAAATTATATTTTTGTCATTGTATTTTGGTTTCATTCAAATTAAGTGCTGTAATCACTAGTGAATTACAACTAACTATATTAGCTTTAAAAATAAACATGATGTTTTAATGTTTTATTAACAAAATCAAAGGAAAATAACTAAAGTTAAAAATTAGTCTCTAAAATATTTGCTAGAAAACATGGTATATAGAAAACATTCCTTTAAGGCGTGGCCCTCCATGTAAGGTCGCTATTGAGCACATCTGAGCTTGTTCCGTTAATCATATATAAAATTCCCTTCAAACTGATCCAGATCCATTTCCATTCATCTAACAATGATATGACGCAACTCTGGTACAACGAATACAGGTGACTCGAGCCCCTCTTGGACTCTTGGTTACCTACATTTGTAGTGATGGAGAAAGAGACAGATAGAATGACCACTTTTTTCAGTGTTCAATTCAATGTATTACAAGGTACCAACGAATGCGTGTCACCCTCGTGAGTCCTACTAAAAACCTCATGAAACCCTGGAGTTTGAGTTCGGTTTACCTAATCCAAACTAGTTTCATTCAGCTAAGGGCTACTTAATGAGTAACACAAAGATTATCTACTGATTTTATTTAGAAAACTTCTCTTGTATGCTAAGGTCACTACTACACAAAATCTTAAATAGATCACTTCATATAGTGTGGTTTTGATAAAACCCGATCTATTTGATGGGAAGAACGGGAAAATGTAACAAAAAGATCGGTTGTTAGACTAAAAACCGATCTATCTAATTTTAAATATGATTAGATCGGTGTTTATGAAGAAACCGATCTATCTACATTCACAAACTCCCACACACGACGCTTGTAAACACGTTTTGTTTTAAATAGATTGTGTTATAAAATTATGATCACAGAAATCTGAGAGTCGTGTAAACACTTTCAGATTGAAGTATTTCGATGGTTCTATCGAAATCTCAAATCGGATAAAACTCAGATTAAGAATCGAGAATATGTTTTGTTGTTATGAAAAAAACGAACCAGAGATAGATTGATAATATATGTGACCAACAAAACTGAATATCGGTTGTAACTGCCATAGCAGTTATTTAACTACCGAATTAGTTAAATTAAAGGGGCAAAAATCAAGTCCATAATTCGGTTGTAACTGCCATAGCTCGACCCCAGCCAGGGGCTCTGCCCCTTGGACCCTGCCAAGGGGCGCCTTGGACCCTGCTACCAGGGGCGCCTTGGACCCTGCTACCAGGGGCGCCTGCCCCCGGAGAATGATAATCATAATAACGTCATACAAGTGTGCACTCCGCACAACCCCGACTTGTTGAACATTTATCACGATTATACATTGGTCAACTAAGTCAATCCATTACACTTAAATCATATTGGTGACGCAAAATCACCAACAGATTGGTTTTATCATAAATAAATGATCTATTTATCATCGAAAATAAACTTACTTTTAGGCACTAACTCTCAAAATTTCAGTTCGTGCTTTATACTGGCCAAGTCCCGCCTACTCCTACCCCTCTTTTCATTGTATCTAGAAATCATGTACTATATTATGTTATATGCTCAATTTAGAAACCAATTTAAGATGTTCATGGGTCAATTACTTATATTGTTGATTTTCGAGTTAAGAGTTTATGTGAACCCGAGTCTATAAACTTGTAACATAATTTCTACAATAATAATTGCTCATTATATATCTATTTTATTTATTTATATACTTGATCTATGGTTATTTACTTGTCTTTGTCACAAGAGTTGTAACCGACCCTTTATGTTACAAAAATAATACTCTGTAGTTGGTTAAGGCTTAAAAGTAAACAGTTCGCATTATTCCAGAAAAATGACATTGTAACATAAAGGGGAAGTGTTGAAACTGTATTTTCTGTTGTTATAGTCACATAAGGTATGAGGTATATATGTATGTTAATAGTGAAAATGAATTCAGAGTCATGGTAGGCCTTATGTTTTACTTGGGAGGTTTTTGGTCAATAGCATGGTTCATGGTATTTTCAATTGTTTTCATGTTTTTGCTACCGGAACATCTTGGTTTTGATGAAGTAACACTTGATAAGTACAACAAGCAAAACTTTTCTATGTGGTTCCAATATGATGCAAGTATTGCCCTCCTTGTTTTTATTATTCTACTATATTTACTATTGCAGATAAAACTATATGAAAGGTCTTGGAAGATGCAAGTCCTACAAAAGATAATATCAGCAACGATAACATTCTTCCAAAACCAAGTGAAAAAAACTTGTGATTAGACCCAAGAGGTGATGAGATACCTGGTCATACTTTTTGTTATTTCAATTAGATAAAAAGTGTATTATAAGCTAGTGATGATGTCCAAAAGTCTAGTAATCTTTAAGCACTCACAGACTAATTGGCAATGATATATATCGTGTCTCTGCTTCAGCTGATCAAGTACTTCTCTGGGCGAGTGATATCAGAGGAAATTTTGCAGAAAAATGCTGTTATGCATATAGATGGAACAGGGAGCTTGTGAGCCGTCGTCATTGTCGTCCGTCCGTCCGTCTGAGCACCACCAGTTGCAACAAATCCGTTGGGTGTAAGTTGTTTATTAGGTTTTGAATTCAATCTTTTGAACTGAATATAATTTGTAGTGACATCATTGACATGGTAGCTAAACCAGTTGGCAATTGTTGATGTTTGAAAGTACATGAAATGAGTGTTAGGTTTTTTTTATCTTTTATAATGTTAATTAACTTTAGAAAACATATGGTGAAACAATTCAGATACACGATTTTCGAGTTATCAATAAGTGTTGAAATATTGAATGTTTGGTTTGAAGTCTTTGCTGGTCTTGTCTTTTGGTTTAAGAGTGAAGAAGTTTTGAACCATTTGTAACCACCATCCCTTTCATTCTTATTGACTTGTATGTGTTTGCAGGACTAGTTGGAAAGGGGGTAAATTTGGTTCTCATTTTCCACAAATTAGGTAATCATGCTCTCTTTTCTATTTACTTAGTGTAAATCATAGCATTTAAGTAAGCATTCTTATGTTACAAAAACATGAACAAGAACAGTTGCGCCAGTATATAACAAGTTAATCACCAAACTGCTAAGTTATGTTTTCTTGTAAAAATTTCAATTCAGTAGCCTTGTTTGGTTTACCTATGGTTTTTGGGACAAGAAACGGAAAAAAGAAAGGAAGCCCGGTGAAGCAAGAGCTGCTTTAAGACGTTCTGTGAGGGAAATGGGTAACCATTCTCTTTGCCATTCTTATTATTTTTATCAGGCCTTGATTTTCGTAGTAAACATGATTTTGCTGGTTATTGTTATGTGTTTAGTCTTACTAATATAGCTATGCTAGAGTGTTTAAGAGACTTCATTTGGTTACAAATTTACTATACCATTATAGTTCTCTTTATATATTGTTTTTGATTTGCTAGTACATAATTATTCTTACTTTTTTATAGTTCTGAGATTGCTCAGCAAAGTGGCGAAGTTTCACTGTCCATACCTGGACCAGTGGGTAGCAGGTAATATGAACCTCCTGTTTGTTTTTTTTTTCATTACATATGCCTCTCCGAAACAGTGTTGAGATTAAATACTCCTTATAGACTTTTAGATTTTCTGAATACGAACGAAATTTATGATTTAATTGTAATATCATTTGTTTGGACCAATTATTTCAAGGTTTAATGCCATATACTTAGGGTGTTTTTGACCTGCTTGACCCCTTTTCCCTGTTTCCTGAAAGATACTCATTTCCTCATTAAACATTACCCATATCGATCAATTTATTACAGTAGTAAATAGCAAGTTATTTATGCAGAACATATAGTGTCTCTTGATTTCCTGATATACAAATCACCTTCCCTGGTAAAATGGTTGAAATTACCACTCCCTCTTGCATCTTATGCAACTATTTTGAAGGCGCCCATGACCTCTTTGAAAAAGAGAGAGAAGAAGGACAAGAGAGGCTAGATACTGATAATAAGCAAGAAGTGCTGCTCTGTGGTGATTGTATTAAAGTTATGATGTTTATTGGTGTGTGTTTGCAGGTTGCCACGATACAAGAGTTTAAGGAAAGAGCACAAGAGGAATCTAGTGCAATGCGATTTGGTTGGTAGGGAATTGATATGAACGGGTCCAATATTTGAACAGGTTTGACACGATACAAGGAGTTTTATCAATCGAATTTGTTTTTTTTGTTATTTATCGATCGTTGTGTTTGTTCGGAGCACATTTGGTTTCGTATAGGAGAATGTTTGTTTTTTGTTTCAGCCATTTGTATTAATATACTTATTATTTTTGTTACGAGTGAATGGAAATTCTATAAAAATATGCATTCTGATGATCAATCTGGATTTGTTTTATTTTTTTTGAAAATTGCCTTAAAAGAACGGTTGTTATGTGTAACTGATCTATTTATTACGTTAATATGATCGGTTATTAACCGATCTATTTGTGTTCCCCTCAAATAGATTACCCTTATATAGAGTGGTTCATAACCGATCTATATGAGGTGTTTCAACCGTTCTATTTAGCATTTTTTGTAGTAGTGGGTCAATATAATTAATTAACAAATAGAACACTCGAACTAAACTACTCGTATAATACTTGATTAACTTCATGGCAAGTATTTTAAGAAGCAAAGAAGAATTGCATGCATTATCACCATTTTTTTCCTCAACTTTAGCAAAACATCAAAGAACGAAAACTCGAGACTAAAGCCATATGGAATCAGCGATCAACTTTGGCATTACGGCTCTCTACGAGGCACATATAGATAAATGGTATAGATAAAGCCTATTCAAGCTTACATCTCATATGAATTAAAGAAGAAATTTTTCTTGTTTATAAACTATACAGAATGATGATCACACATGTCTGGTGTAATACTATGTTTTTAGATACACGTGTTTATGAAGTTGATCATAAAACTAAAAAATTTAAACCTCGTAGTCGCTTGGGTCTGAAAATGAATATAATACTCTTGACTTTTTAAGTATATGTTGTCATCTTTGCCGACAGATTTGATTGTAAATCTTAAAAAATCAAACTTGTCGGGAAATCTGAACATGCAAATAAGTATAAGTTCTTGACTTTTTATTTTCACCTTGCAGATTTACGGTTGATTATATGTTTGTTTTTCTGTTATGGCAAGTGTACGTTAAATGTGTTATGAGGTAGTGCGTTGGCAAATGAAGTTTAACTTACTCATAAGGATTAAGCTTTAAAGTAATAAATCACATCTGATTTTTTATTTGCAAAAACTCTAAAGAAAAAAAATCGTCAAAAGAGGTTTAAGCTTTAAAGTAATAAACCACATGTGATTTTTTGTTTGCGAAAATTCTGAAGAAAAAAAATCCTCAAAAGTATATATAAGTGTCCATTTATAGAAATATAATTTAATTCTCATCGAAAGTATGGGTTACCAAGTAGTGCGTTGGTAAATGAAGTTTAACTTACTCAAAAGGTTTAAGTTTTAAAGTAACAAATCGCATGTGATCTTTTTAGCGGAAATTTTGAAGAAAAAATTCGTCAAAAGTACATATAAATGTCTTTCTATAAAAAAATAATTTAATAACATAGTAAATGTTGTAAGAAATGGTTTAAAGATATAATTTGTGTCTTTTATTTCTCATAACAATGATACAATATATAAGAGTATATGGAGTATTCTAGAATCCATATTAAATGAATTTGACTAACATAAATGAGCTGACAATAACTTGACTATAATAATATTACTTTGACTAGAAAACTTTGACAATCAAAAATTACATTGACTAACACCCCCCCCCCCCCCCCCCCCAGTTTGAGCGGGAGGACACCGACGCTCAAACTGTACGAAACTTCAATCAAATAAATGTCGTAGGTAAACATTTGGTGAGATATCCGGCATACGATAACGAGGACGGGACTGTGTAGAACCGTATAGCACCTGGTAGCAAACAAGAACCAACAAAGTAAATGACACTCTCGATATACTTCGTAGCGTTTGATGTTATGCACGAAAAAAGAGGATTAGAAGAAGGAATAGACGACACAACCAAAGTCACAATAGACAAGTGTAGCAGTGACTAGAGGTTATAAAGTTCACGTAATGAAACGTACCAGCAAGTTTTCTCAGCAACCGCATTGGCAACAAACAACCAGATCGAGAGAGAGTAAAATTGCGGCGCTCAACGATAAGTCGATGAACCAGGAGAGAAGATTGTTGCAAAAAAAAAACACAATACCCAGAGGTTGATCGATCGAGGTAGTGGGCAAGAAACCCGCCCAATCCGCATCTGAGTAAAGTCACTAATATACCGTAGAAGGAATAAAGCTGTAATTCCATAGGACAAGTTGCCACGCACATACGTAAGATGCCTCTGAGAGCACAGAGGATGAGGCTCTCAGGTACATGCATAAAGAGACCGACCTGCTGAACAGCAAAATGAAATGTCAGGCCGAGTAAAAGTGAGATATTGTAAGCCCCGGGCTAGGCTCGATATAATGTAGAGTCAGAAATAGGACAAACCATACTGCAGAAAGTTTAGAGTCCAGATAACAACAGTGTTACGACACGTTTTACAATAATGCATATTAACCACAGCCCGAATAAGAAACTCAGTCGCATACTTTTGTTGAGATAGAAACATCCCCGAAGCATTATACGACGTCAACCTAAATGCCAAGAAATAAAATAAGTGAGCCCAAATAGTCATGAGGAGAACCCTGCATGAATAGAAGTTGATAATCGCATCAGAAGAAGATGCATCAAAACAATCTCATCACATATAGAACAAGTAAGCAGTGATCTGCCTCCTGTATTAGATGAAGAAGTGAAGAGTCACTTCAGACTATTGATGAAACCCAGCAACCGCGAGCCAGCATAAGCCGGGGGCAAATCTCTGAACGAGGCCCAAAGGGCCTGTTTAAGCTCACAGAGACAAGATCTTGGATAAGGCAAAAGGCATGGGATCTGGAGGTGCTGCGGATCGCCGAAAACCAGGAGGTTGGGAGCAGTATCGGGTCAGAGTCGTCAGATGACGCGAGATCCATGTAAGCGACGTAGGGGGCATTCTTGATCAGCTGGTGAACCCGCGCAAAGTGGCAGAGGAAATGCTAGACTGAGTAGGACTCGTCCGAATAGTCGACGGTTTGCCGAACCGGACTAAATGTCGATCATCGCATAGTCAATAGCGGGTAGCGCAATAATGTAGTTGCTACGCGGACGTGGATGCTGCAACACGAGCGCGAGCCATGTAAGCTGGGGGGGTAGATACTTAGGGAGGGTACCCGAGCAGCGGGGTTAGGTACTATGGAAGGGGCCCCCCGGTGGGCCGAAAAAGTGCCGCCAAGGAGGACATGTACGCGAGGCGGAATGTGGGTTCGGGAAGTCCGTGGGCCGAGAGCACTCGCCGTCAATCCAAGTATTTATTTTTAATAAAAGCGGAAGATAATTCGAGCAAGCATATCCACGATAGCCAATTTGGGTCACGAAAAGCCCATTGGATAGGACTTAAGGAATAGTGATATGGTGGACACGGTAAGATACAACGTTGAGTGGACGATTAGGTACCGGCGCGAATGAGACTGCGAGTGAGCATAGGGGAATCGAGGTGGATTATTGTGGATTGTGTGTATGAAATAATTTTTTCAGTGAGCGTATTTGAGAGAGGGAGGGGGTGCGTGCTGGATGATTTATGAGTTGTGATGGAAGGACTAGGGTGGCGAGAGTGGGGAACTGTCTCGACGTGAAGTAGGTTATAGTAGGCGTCCTATGGAGAGGAAGAGGCTTCGATGTGTGTGTATGGCGGGTCTGTGTGAGGGTGGCGTGCAGGGTCAGGATTATATCGTAGTAGTACGGTGGGTGTGGATGTTAGTGAGGGGGGGAACGAGGCGCTGGCGACAGTACTACCTCTCTAGTGTGAGTAAGGAGTAGGGTTGCAAGATTGAACTGTATTCTTTGGATTATGTGGATGTTGGGGGGGGGCGAGAGCGATATGTATGCCGGGAACGGACGGGGGGGGAAAAGGGGCACCGAGGCGAAGCGGCTCGAGCCCGGCGCACGACAAGGCACCAGGAGAAATTGTATGTACGGGCGGAGTGAGTCCTGAGATATCATAAGGTCCATATGGGAAAAGCAATCTCCTCAAATGTGACCTGAACGGAGTAAGATGATTTGTGGTATCCTGAGTTTAAACTAGGCCTGCGTAAGAGCCGCGGGAGGAATTAGACAGATATCCAGAAAAATATTGCGGAGTAGTCCCGTGGTTCAAGTTGTGTATTATGAGGATGTAAGTAGTTATGATTAGCAAGAGGTGCCAAGCCGAAAAACACGAAGGATTGGGTCCGCGCTCAGTTTCGTGTGAAGTTTAATAAAAAGGTGCGACGTGATGATGAGGATTTTCATTTTAGGGTCTGGGGTAGCTGTGGATTGGGAGGGTAATAGGAGATGGTTTCAAGCGTAAGGCGGGCCAATTGAGGAAAGGGTGTGGACGATTCAACGCCAAAATTATGAGTGTGGCAGTGGTGCGAGCTTGAAGAAGTAAAGTACGAAATCATGTTGTTTGATGGTACGTATCATTCTCAGATTTCTATTTTTGTGTAAGTCTTAAGGACAAAGAAACGAATGGAAATACCATTGGTCACAAATAGTTGGTGAAGGGCAATATTCTCAAACTCACCTCCATGATCACATTGCAAAGATTTAATGTCACAATTAAAAAGGTTCTTGACATAAGCACGAAAATGAATAAATTTGGACAACACATCCGATTTATGTCGTAAAGGGTACACCCATAAGTAATATGAGAAATGATCAAGAAACAAGACATAATATTTAATACCCGAAACACTAGTAAGAGGAGATCCATAAATCATAAAATGGATTATATCAAAAGGAGCCATTAACAATAGTATCTGAAAGTGAGAAAGGAAGCCTCACGTGTTTGCCAAGCTGAAAAGCATGGCAAAGCACGGAAGACTGTGTCTTATTATATGAAATTAAATTATTAGAAACTAATAAACATACACTTTACTTCCCGGATGACCAAGTCGTTGGTGCCACGTTTGCTGTCCAACCAGAAAAGCTTGAGGTACGACAGAGCCGAAACTGGATAAAAGGTCACTCCTAGCTGTCCCAAACTGAGGAGAAAATTTGACAGGGTCCAGCAATCCGTGTACACAAAAACCAAACTCGTCAAATTCAATTGTTACATTTATTTTTCATGAACGAAATTGACGTACCAGAAATAAAGTTTTTGACAATATAAGTGTAATGAGAACATTATTTAAGTGAAGTGTGCGGTAGGGAGTTGGTAGCGTGCTATGGCCCGGGTTGGTGACAAGAATAGATTTCTCGTCACCAACAAGAACATATGGATATATGCAAGAATTAAAAATAGTACTAAGATTATTAACCGAAGAGTTAAAGGTGAGAAAGCACCAGTATCCATGTTCCAATTGAGGTTAGCCGATCTTTTAAGGTCAAATATTAAAAGCATGTGGCAGGTGTGTCTCTTGACTTAGTCCGAACCCGAGGAGGCAGATTGGTTGGTACAACAAGCCGATAGAGGGCCTGCTGGTGGCCATTGAACCCAAACGTGGGCTGGTGTGGTTGTGTTTGTTGAAATCCTGGAGGGGCATTGGGCCTTAAGCCCGTTGTGTTGTTATGTTGAACTGGTTGTTGTCTCTGCGAAATGGATAAGCCATACTGGGCCAATAGGTTTTGTTGGGCCTGAATGAGGGATATAAGGTGTTGTTGGCTGGCTGAATTAAGACCAGTGTGTCTAGGCCCTTGTTGCATAGAGCGAGTATTATGTTGAGATAAGTTCGGGCGTGGGTTATTGGTGCCTTTTAGAGAGGTATGAATGAAACGAGAATTCGTCCCCCAGCGGCAATAACCTCGGCTAAAGTTGTGGCAGATCTTGGTCTTGTTCTCATTACAGGCATCGCGATCACGATTGTTGCGGTTGTCTTGAATCCGTGGTTGGGATGTAGCAAGAAGCACTTGTGGTGAGCTTGATGTAGTGGAGGTAGAGAGTATTGGTTGCTTAGACTGGAGGCGCATCTCCTAAGTCGTGACCATGGTGCGAACAGTTGCTAGGTCAAGAAGGGAATCCTTTGTGAAGCAATTATATAGAGCAAGGCTTCCGATCCATAAGTAAGACGTTTGGACAACATCATCAAAGAGGGATTCTAGTTTTGGAGGAGAATTACTAAAGAGCGATTTCTGAACCTCCAAATGAGCCACCACATCACATAGCAAATCCCTTCAAGAAACTCCTTCAATTGTTTAGGCAACTGAATGTTAACAAGCCATAGAATCCAGTCATTATATGAATGAAAAATAGCATCATCTAGATCCCACCAAATTAGAACTTTTCGACACACTTTTTGAGTCACAGAACACGAGAAAAAAATGTGTATAGTAGATTCCACAGCCAAGTTGCAGACGGGACAGAAGATGGATGGGATGCCGATTCCTCGCAGCGAAATGTTTAGTCTAGTAGGCAATGAATCCAAAAAAACCTTCCATGCAAACACATTTACCTTGATTGGAAGAACATTAACCCATCGCGTTGGGACATCAGCTTTAGGTAGATATTTGTCATCAATAAGGTTTCGGGAAGACTTAACCGAGAACAATCATGAGCCCTCTAAACTCTAACTCCATCGATTAGCCATATTTGGAAGCACAAAAGTGTCAACTTTCGAACACCAACAAATTGTAAAGCTCCTGCTCAATGCCTCCTCTAGGAAGTTGACGAAAAGAATGGCATATAGAAGGATGGCCTATTTTTTCAGCAACACTAATAGACTTTGACACCTCTAAAGCATAAAACCTCTTAAATTGATCCTTAAAAGCAATGTCACCGGACCAAATATCGTCCCAGAATAAAGTTTTCTCCCAATTTCTAAATTTCTTCTGAATAAACTGAAAAAGATTAATACCTTTGTCGTTGAGAGACTGAATAACATGGATGATATCAGTCCACGTAGATCTTTGATGTGTTCGCAAAACGCATCTAAGAGCCCCATGAATTCCAAATAGCACTTTTATAAAGGACGACCACAAAGAAGACTCATCTGTGAAAAAACGCCACACCCATTTGAAAAGGAGAGCGCGGTTATGAGCAAAAAAACTAGACACACCAATCCCACCTTTCTTTTTAGATGCGAGAAAAAAATGAATTAAGGTGTGGCTCTCCATGTAAAGTCGCTGTTGAGCACATATGAGCTTGTTCCATAAATCATAGTACAAAGTTCCATTCAAACTGATCCAGATCCATTGCCATTAATGTGACTATGATATGAATTGAAGCAACTCTACTACAACGAACACAGGTGACTCGAGCCCCTCTTGGACTCTTGGTTGCCTACATTTCGACAGATGAATACAAAGTGACCACTTTTGTCAATGTTCAGTTCAACATTTTACTAGGTACCAATGAATGCGTGTGTCACGAGATGTATCCATAATGGATAGATGTGTCACCCCAAAGTTTGAGTTTGGTTTACCTAATCCAAACTATTGACGTTTAATACGATAGCAAATCCATATGAAATCAGTGATAAACTTTAGCATTATGGCCTATTCAACATTACATCCCATATAGATTAAAGAAGTGAAATGTTTCTTGTTTATATACTATACACTAAAGGGATCACACATGTCTAGAATATTACTATGTTTTCAGATACATGTGTTTTTGAGTTTGATTATCAAACTAAAAATTCCAAAGCCTCCAACTCACATGAATCTGAAAACGAATATGACACTCGTGACTTTTTTAGTATGCGTTAATATATAGTAATCTTCTGTCTATCTATACCAATCATTTTAATTTCTATTGATCAAGTGTGTGTTATATTTGTTCTTTAAGATATTATAAGCCATGGGTGGACCGGACAGAGGAAGGTTCCGGAGGTGCATGGGAAAGCCATGGATTTTTCTTGTTTGTTGTAAAATTATGTCAAATATCAAATTTTTCTAGAATGAACATGATTTTTAATTTATGGGTTACGATTTTTGGCACTTTACATAAAAATGAATCCGATGACTCTTGGTTCTGAATCCCCCCTTGTATAAACTAAAATGAACAAGGGTGTGCACTACCATGGTCAAGATTGGAACATGACAAAACCTTGACAAAACTAGCAGATAAAGTTATGGGAAAATTTATGGGCATGTTGTTATTAACTTGTTATGTATATGAGGTAATGAAAGATTTGAAAAAGTATATGTTAAATAGAAAGTGGGAGAGAAAATTCATATGTTGAAAGTTAGTAGGCTGGTAAGTGAAGCATCAAACTATTAGTTGTCTAATGTTTCAATTCTCATCTTAGTCTCACTACTACACAAAAGGCCAGAAACACCTCCTATAAAAAACCGGTTTTGAGATAACCACTTCCTATTCCTATTGTAAAAAAATAAAGAGATGGGAAGCATAAACACTGGTTTTTTTGAAGAAACCCGGTCTTTATACCCTAAAACCCATAGAAACAGGTTGTGTTGTAGAAAACCTGTCTCTACACGTAGTTGAAAAACTTGTTATTCTAAAGTGACTCGTTTCAATCTTTTAAAAAGTTTTTCATAATTTTACACCAAAATTTGGATTTCCCTCCTCTAAAATTAACAAGCGGGAATTATCCCTCACGCTTTTTTACAAAAAATTGAAAACCCATAAACCATTTTCATCCTATTACTTCTCAAAAGCCTACATCTCTTTCTATCACTATCCGCCTTCCCAACCTTATATCCTACTTACAAACTAAACAACATCATCTCTTTCCCTCTCACTATCGGCTTCACGTTTAGCATCATTCAAAAACTCCTGCCCATATCTACTTTCAAACAAAAAAAACTATTCCCATCACTTGTTACCAATTCATCTTTCTGGTATGATTTCGTGTTCACTAATGGTTTCTTTTATGTAATGTTTATTGAATGGTTAATTAACAAAGATTACCTGTTTAATATCGTGATTTGGGGGAGATTCTTTTTTTTTTTTTTTTTTTGGAATTGGGCCTTATAGTTGCTTTATGTGAACAATTGGGGATCTAGTGTTCTTAGTTGTTTAATATTAAATAAAGACACATATTTTTTTTTGCTAGCAAGTGTTAAGCTACATCTGAAGTATTTGTATATATGATTAATTTTAAATTTGAATTTAGTGGACGAGATAACAATGCTTTTATGCGCCCTAGGGATCCCAAGACGATAAAGTTTTGGCAGAAATTGTTCTCATTTTCATTATTAAACTTATACTATATATTTAAAACTAAATTATCATTTTTAATATGTATTTTATCTTATAATTCACCGTGTTTATTGAATGCTTTTGTGGCGTTTGGAGTTACTCGTTGACTCAATTGCTTATGTGGTTGTTTGGGTTTGCTTATTGATAGTTTTATGTGTGCCGCCTTAGGATTTGTGTATCGAAAACTATTTAGCTTATTTATTTGTCTTTATGGAATTAAACCCATTATAGGGGGACTGGTTGGGAAGTGGTTATTAAATCTACCTATATGGATTGTTTGGGTAATCTTATTCAAATTGTTGTAAAATAAGAATAGGGATTCTACTAAACTTTACTCCATATTTTACATCGGTCAAGGTCGACACTTGGAATTCGTATATCCTTTTTACTGCAGTAAACTTTTACTCGTATTTAGCAACAAAATTGATTGTGCTAATTTCTTTTACTCTATTTTGCAATAGAGAATTATTAAGTGTGTTTGTCTTTAATAAAGGGGTCTTTGTATTATCATTTTTCTAACTAGAGTATTAATTTTAACTTTTATGGCGTTCAAAAAGGCAAACTTGCAAACCCGGAATAAGCATATTCGGGTTGGGTTAGTTAGGTTTAAAATTTTATTCGGGTTTTTTTGGGTCAATCTGAGTAGCCCGCATGCAAATTAAAAGAGCACCAAGTAAAAGAGAGTAAAACAATCTCATCAAATAACATATCCATACGCGGTTGAGATGAGCCAAACAATATTAAATAAAGACACAAATTTTTTTTTGCTAGCAAGTGTTAAGCTACATCTGAAGTATTTGTATATATGATTAATTTAAATTTTGAATTTAGTGGAGAGATAAATGCTTTTATGCGCCCTATGGATCCCAAGAGATAAATGTTTTGTCAGAAATTGCTTCTCATTTTCCTTATTAACTATACTATTTATTTAAAACTTAATTTATCATTTTAATATGTATTTTATCTTATAATTTTTTCCGTGTTTATTGAATGCTTTTGTGGCGTTTGGAGTTACTCGTTGAGTCAATTGCTTATGTGGTTGTTTGGGTTTGCTTATTGATATTTTTATGTGTGCCGCTTAGGATTGTGTATCGAAACTACTTATAAGGGCTTATTTATATGTCTTACGGAATTAACCCCTTATAGGGGCTGGTTGGAAGTGTTATTAAATCTTCCTATATGGATTGTTTGGGTTTCTTATTCCAAATTGTTGTAAATAAGAAAAACTTAGTAAGCCTCCAAAACAGCCCTAAATTGCGTGTCTTTTTTATGTTGTTCACATGCTAATATTTATGAAAATATATGGGGATTGATATTAACGCATCATAATTATCTTTCAGGCCAATTAACAATGCAAATGGTGACATCTATGAAGAACAATACAAACAATGGTGTCTCCTAAGAATGACAACGATGCTAGTTTTTAAGATTATATTGGTACGTCATTGTTGTTATAAGAAATATACCCCGCTGTTATTTAAAAACTTTACAGGCTTTCACCTTAACGTTATATTGTTGGTGTTGTGGCGAAATGTCAAATCTGAGACGAACTTGTTTGGTACTGTATACTTTTCAATGTGCTGCATTAGCTGATATTTGAGTTGTCAATTTGTTAATTTTACAGCCCTTGAGTTTCAGCGGCATTAAATTTTTGTATACTCCGTATGTATAAGGCCAAACAATAGATATATATCACACATTCACATCTGATGGTGTTTGAGTGCGGATGAAAGTATGACAGTTGGGTTGTCATGTGTTATTAACCTATTTTGGATTTTGGGGAATGTACACACTCAAGTTGTGTATATCATGATACGTTATTAATTGTTATCTCTCATTGTTGCAGAAAACTTTCAATTATACTACAGTGGGAGAAGTTTGATCTCAACAAGACATGAATCTACTAGGTAACATAATACTAAAAGCTTATTTTTTTTGCTTTCGCAATCATTCATATCTTTTTTTCTCTGAAACTAAAATATCTAATGTGGTTCCTGATTGCCATTGCAGGGTCTAGTTCAGTGTCACTGGTGAAGTTTGTAACATAAATGCATCAAAAGTTACACTCCAGGTATGTTGAAATTCTGTTTGGTTTATTCAAAGTCAGATGTATGGTCATTCAACTTTTTTTAATGTATAAAGTAAACATATAAATATCTAACCTTAGCAGCATTAGCCATTAGTAGCTCACCCAGACATGTGTCATTAAATGTAGTTTATAGACAGCTAATATTTATGACTATATCTGCTTATGATTATAAATTTTGAATTTTTTTAGTGCATATGACTTCTGAATGTGTTTACAT
Organism: Tanacetum coccineum; assembly: GCA_026074375.1. Lineage (NCBI taxonomy): Eukaryota > Viridiplantae > Streptophyta > Magnoliopsida > Asterales > Asteraceae > Tanacetum > Tanacetum coccineum. The sequence continues at coordinate 19,731 of BQNB010117569.1, forward strand.
GTTGCATCCTGTGTGTTCCTCGTTTCTTTTCACTTGAACATCTTAATTGAACCTTTAGGCATCTTCATATAGAGGTTGGAAATTTTTATCGTTCTCTAGCCCTATAGGTAGAAGTGTCAGGGAAATTGGAAACAGGCAAGGGTAGAGATTAACGTGGTAAAAGAGTGTCACTTCTATAGTTTGTATAACACGCAGATAAAAGAACACATGTTTACACGGTTCTGTCTAAGGACATACTTCACGACTGCACTAACTTGTATCTGATTGAGTTTTGCAATAACGTAGGAAATATCTTTAACTTTGCAATCACATAGAAATATCTTTTGAAGAAAATGGGCTCATAATCCAAAGTTTTCTTACTGGATTGCTGCATTTAAAAACTTTGCGCCTGCAAAGGGCTTTGACCCGCCGCTTTCTGTCTCTCTATTGCATAGCTGCTTCATGAATGTCTTTGCAAGCTATGGACTTAATTGCTAATGAATGTTTCTATAAATGCAAATCCTGAACCTTTTAACACCTTTCCCAAGTAGCTAAGTACCATTTGCTATATAGTCAGAGCGCGGATTTTCATTTTGTAGCTGCTTTGTAGGAAGTGTAGTGCCCATACAGTCCACCTCTAAACTTTTTAAGTGAACCGCATTAGACATAGAATCGATTATGATATAGGCTGGTTATCTAGTATAGAATGGGCTTTGCTGGAGGACTTGACCAGTTAAATAACTTGCAAAGCCTGCAGATTAGATTACTAGTATAGTGAAATTTTAGTTTTGCTACTGCTATAAACATGCTTGTATTTCCCAGCCTGTTTGATGTCCGTTTTGCTACTGCTGTAAACATGCTTGTATTGAAATGTTATAAGTAGTTCTTAAAGCAATCCCTGTAGTTTGAAATTTCAATACATTAGACTATTCTTAATACTTTTTACTTGATTTTCAATACAGTAGATCACTAGCAGACGTGCAGACGTGCGAGTTCTTGTTTTTTAGATTACCAATGTTTTTAGTTTTATTAAATTACTTGTAGGTACCGTGGAGTAATGAGCGTCCATTGGAGAACAAAGAGTTGAACGCGATCATTGGCGCATGGTTTACATTGTGGCGAGATTAGTCCTAGATAATTATGTTAAATTCTAGTGATTTGAATTTTGTATTTTTTTATGTTAGGCTGAATTTAAGTTGTCTTTATTTACTTTAATTTGTTGATTTTGACATTTTTGGTCCATCTAAATCATTTAATATATATTTGTTGTATTTATATTTTTTTATTTTGGTGGGTTAAATTTGTAAATTTTAGAGTTTATTAAAGAATTCCAAAAATATTTTTTTTAAATAGATTAAAAAAAAGACAGGTTTTGAGATAAAAACATATCTTTTTACTCTATATAAAGACATGTTGGATGTTTTTATAAAGACATGTTGC
>BQNB010117570.1:5690-21149 GCA_026074375.1 Tanacetum coccineum
ATATAAAAAAGTCTTAAAAAGTTAGAAGTTGAGGGTACGTTTTGTAAAAAAAAAATCCTATTTATATTAAACTTCAACATTTTTTATAAAATCGTGCGTATGTCAGAAGCATTGCAATATTGAGCTCGTTTTGTTCATAATTCGAAAATCTTTCCGATGATATTTTTTTACCTGAATGAATCGGTAGATATGTATTATATATTTGATAAATAAAGTTTATCATATAAAAAAAGTCATAAATAGTTAAAAGTTGAGGGTCCATTTTGTAAGTTTTCTTTTTTTTTTTGCATTTTTAGGCCGGCGGAATTTTTATTTTTTTAATTTGGGCCCAATTTCAGCCCTAATGAGTATAACAAGCAAAAGAACTCGCGCGTTGCGGCGGAGCTAATTTTTTCTCGAATAATTTTTTTTTTACGTTTCAGGGTTTTGTTTTTGCGATGCGTTATGGCGGGGCTAATTTTTAATATTTTCCTTTTTTGTATGATTCGGGAAAAAAAAATTGCGTTGGACGGGATAATTTTTTCACGAATATTTTATTTTTTTGGGACGGTTTTGTAAATTTTTTTACGGGAATCTTTGTGAAGAAAATGGTAAATAGTTAAAAGGTGAGGGTCCGTTTTGTATTTTTTTTTACTTTGGGTCAGATTTTAGGCTATTTTTTTTTGGCTAATTTTTTCCCGGATATTTCCTTTTCTTGTACGATTCGGAATTTTTTTTTTGCGTTGGGACGGGTTAAATTTTTCTCGAATATTTTCTTTTTTTGGGACGGTTCTGTAAATTTTTTTACGGGATTTTTTGTGTAAGAAAATCGTAAATAGTTAAAAGTTGAGGGACTGTTTTGTATTTTTTTTTTTACTTTGGGCCAGATTTTGGGCCACATTTTATGCGAATTTTAGGCTAGTTTGTCGACAAATGTGTATATTAGTAATAATTTTTTTTATATGGCTTATGTGTTGGGCCTCATGTTTAAAGTGTTTTTTTTTTGCTATATGGTTTTTTTTTAATATAATGGGTTGTACGTTTGTGACCATATCGATTATTTTAAAGTTATTAGGTATCGAAGATGTTTCCGCGAGTATTTTTTTTATCTGAATAAATCAGAACTTTTGTAATATTTTTTTCCTCCTACTTTGTGCATACAAATTTAAAAAAAAAACAAGATAATTAAAAAAAAAAAAACAAAATCAGGCTGGCCCAAAATGGGAGCTTATTACTGTTGCAATGTGGCTCACTGTCAAAACGACAGTGAATTTGTCCACAAATGTGTATTATAGTAATTTGCGGTTCACCGCCCCTTCTGAAAAACCTGTTTCATAAATATTTTAAACGAGTCATACAAAAAAAAAACCTGTATTGGTGTATGTTAGACTGAAACGTGGACGAGTGGATATAAAATTGATGAAGCATAACCTTTCGTTAAACTTGGTCGGATACGTAACGAGAAGCAACGTTCTTCTGCTGCAACACCAACAATTGACCAAAGTAGCCCCCGTGGCTGGTAAATAATCAACAAACTATCATATTTTTTTTAACGGCGGATATTATTAAAACAACTAGCAAAGGAGCTAGAAATTATAAAGATACAAGATGCGGGTTTTTAAGTCATTCAATCCAACCAAAAGTGACTTTACATCTATAACGACACCAATAAAAAGAACGAAACACCACATCTTCAAAAATTACCGCTCCAAACCAAATATACTTTTATTACGGAAACTCCAAATATGCCACCACATGATATAGCAAACTCCTTCGAAAATCTGTTTATACTTAACCGAAAACTAGGAGGTTGGCACACATACACCTCCTCTTCAATAGTACCATATAAAAAGGCACTCTTCACATCCATCTGGTACACAATAAGTCCCATAAATGATGCATAGGCCAAAAATAACCTGATTGCTTCAATCCTAGCAACAGGAGCAAAAACCTCATCATAATCAATTCCTTCTTCTTGGGTATAACCTTGTGCAACCAGTCTTGCTTTGTTTCTAACTACAATTCCTCTCTCATCTTTCTTGTTTCTATACACCCACTTAGTTCCAATAGCCCTCTTGCCTTTTGGAAGATCCACCAGAGTCCAAACCTTTTGAAGTTTAAATTGCAGAAGCTCCTCTTGCATTGCTTCTATCCAGCTTGGATCTGTCAAGGCTTGTATCACCTTTTTGGGTTCTATTTGTGAGAGAAAACAGGCAAATAAGCAGTTTTGATAATCTTTGTGATTTGTTCTCCTCTGCTTTTTGATGTAGCTCACCAAACCAAGTTCTTCAAGATTTTGTTGTGACATCCTTCTTGTTAGTGGAGCTGAATGCAAATCTCCAATTATTTGCTCAATTGGATGATCTTTGTGAATTCTTGTTGTAGGAATAGAACTGACATTCATGGTTGTTACCAAGTTGTTGAGGTCAGCTTCTGCACCCACTTCTTCTCTATCATCATATGCATCATCAAATATGCCAGTTGCTTCCAAAGATTGCATACTTGGATCATTAGGAATAGGACTAGCAGTATTAATATTTGAGCTACCAGTATTAATATTTTCACTGGCAGTATTAATACTTGGCCCAGCAGTATTAACATCTTGAGTACTGCTATCAATCCTTTCTTGATCATCAGCATTATCAAAACCTTGTCCAGCAGCACTAACAGATGGATTAACAGTAGAAACTCTGTTAGTGTTGTTAGCATAACCTTCTTTCTGTTGAACAAGCAAATTATCCAATTCAGCTCTGAAATCTTGCACATGCTGGTCATCTTCTTTATTTGAAGCTCCTTCTTCCTTTTCTTGACCATTTCTTTCACTTAAATCATCATCTCCTTTTCCTGGTACCTCATCAGCATCCTTATTATCTGTGCTCTGAGAACTTGAAGAGAGTGGAGAATTAGAAAGCATGAGTGGTAGCAGTATGTATTCATGATCAGATGCTTTCTCCTGTCCAGCTTGCCCTGCATTAACATTTGTCTCTATACCTGCATTACCATTAGTTTGATTTCCTACTATAACTGGCTCATAATTCATAGATTTTGTCAATGAATCAATATCAAAGAGCCATTCTGGACCACTCCCTGCAACATTGGGTTTGTTTTCAAGAAAGTTTAAGTGCAGATTCTCCTCTACCTTCCTAGTTCTAGTGTTAAATACCCTAAAAGCCTTGCTATTTATAGAGTATCCAACCAAGAACCCCTCAATAGCCTTCCTATTAAATTTGCCTAGGGGATCTAAGGTATTAAGAATAGTCACAGGACATCCAAAAAGGTCTCATAAAGCTTATACTAGGTGGTCTACCAAGTAATAGTTCATAAGGTGTCTTGTTGTGAGGCTTGGTCACTAGAACCTTATTCTGAACATAACAAGCAGTATTAACTGCTTCAGCCCAAAATGTATTGGTAATAATGAATCTGCTAGCATAGTCCTAGCAGCCTCTATTAGTGTCTTATTCTTTCTTTCAGCAACTCTATTTTGTTGTGGAGTTTTGGAAACACTAAACTCCCTCTTAATCCCTTTCATCCCACAGAACTGATTCATGTCATTATTATTAAACTCAGTTCCATTTTCACATCTGATGATTTAAACCTTATGATTTAATTGGTTTTCTATGCCAGTTATAAAAGTTTTAAGGATCCCACTAGTCTCATCCTTAGTGGCCAAAAAGAAAACCCAACTAAATCTACTATAGTCACTAGTGACAACAAGGCAATATATCTTGTGATTGATACTCCTTACTAGGGGTGTAAACGATCCGAGCTTTTAACAAGCTACTCGAGCTGGAGCTCGTTTTACTCGATCTCTAGCTTAATACTCACGAGCTCAAGTCGATCTTGAACAAATATTAGTGCTCGATTAGTTGGATGAGTCGAGCTTTGAAAACTAATATTTCTTACAAGGTTTCCCCTTCACAAGTTTATTCATAGTTTTAAAGTTTATATGACCAAGCCTCCTATGGGCCATAAATTAGACTCATCAATTGTAGCCTTTGCAAATAAACAAGTCAAACCTCCTGAAGGAACAACAAATCTTAAATCAAAACTGTACATGATGTTTGTCTCGGGAACTTTAAGCAGACATTGACTTTCATCAAGTATCTTAAAGTCAGGAGATAGAACAAGACATTCAGTCTTAGTGAAAAGAACACTGTTTTTCTTGTCACACATTTGTGAGACAGCCGATTTTTAAGACTTATTAATATCTATGTTAACATCATTGTCAAACTTTAAAACCTTTTATTCGCTTCCTCATATTATCTATGAACCTATATAAAACCTTAACTATTTTATTTAATGCAACGATATTGGATTTCTAAACGTACCCTTAGAGGTCATTCTTTGTATCTTGTGTGATGTATATTATGACGTCACCCCCCCGGGACATTAGATTTCATCCAGGCCCCATTTGGGGGTGTGACAGATTGGTATCCGAGCCAAGGTTATAAAGAACTAGGTAGTATATTTAGGTCTGGTCTATAACTAGTATGTGATCCTACGTGTTTCTACTTGCTTACGTATATAATTACTATCGAGAAGTATGCGAGTATTAATTATAATACATTTCCATAATTATATTACTTATAATTTTGCCATGACTATATTTTACACCTATATTTTTCCTGCATTGCGCGCATTGGCATAGGTTCATATAAAGGAGATTTATATAAACTTTTGCTTGTACAGGTTATGTCAGCTTCGATTATTTCTATTTCTTCAGACGTATCAGTCGAGAGTGTGGGATCCTCTTTTCCGTGAGTTATCCTTATCGGTTCTATTTCTATTGAGGTCCCGGTTGTACCGGAGGTTGCTAGGATGCTCGAGCTCCATTCATCATCAGAGGCTGATCCATCGGATAGTTTACTACCTCCCGTATCTGTAGCACCTATGGTTTCAACTTTTCTATGTTTAGATGATTCAAAGTCAGATAATAAGATACTTGAGAGGCATGTATCACCTACACCTCATGATGCTAGGCTTACTAGGTGGAGGAGTAGAGCTGCATCACGATCATCATCAATTACTACTTCTACTTTAGAGATCCCTACTGCTCCCATTCTACCCGCACCATGTGCTGTTGTCGCACCATCTGCTGTTGTCGCACCATCTACTGATATCATCTCACTTGTTGACGCATCACTCGGGATTCATTAACGATGAGCTATTCTTATCCGACCTGGGCAGGACATTCCCATTGGTTGACTTTACCGTACTCATCCTGGTGGGCCATGTAGGGCATTGACCACGAGAAAGTCTGTTAGACCTTTATCTTCTCATCATTTAGCATTGAGGTACACATCACATCACTTTGATCGTATTACTTCTGGATCATCATCAGGTCATTAATATTTAGATCATTCATCATTTGGGCATTCTATTTCAGGTCATTCCTTATCCGGACATGCATCACCAGACACCACCATTGCTGATTCATTTACACCACCGAGATTTATTTATCCACTACTTGCTAGGACTCTACGGTGTAGCAAGGCTTATCACCGTTGGAGGTCTGCCCCATTATCTACTATGTATCCACCGATGACATCCAAGTCTTCAGTTGGGGATTCTTCTTCCGAGTCATCCACTGGACCATCTCGCAAGAGATGTAGGTCCCCTGCTACTACTGTGACTTCATCTATCCATGCTACGAGAGCTTTAGTTCCTTCTTGTGCTGATCCCTTCCTACCTCACAAGAGGTTTAGGGATTCTATTTCACCAGAGGATAGCGTTAAGGAGGACATTGATGCCAATGAGTTGGCAGATATTGAGGTTGTTGCTACGGCTGTTGAGGTTGCAGTAGATAGGGATGTTGTGGATGGGGTTAATGCATGTATTGATATGGAGGTTGATGTTGGGGTTGATGTAGAGGACGAGGCTGAAGACAAGGTCGAGTCCAGTGATAGAGTTACTATGGAGGTTGGAGTGGATGTGGTTGCCAGGATTGACATCCTTGATGCTATGCTTATGCCCGATGCTGTGGAGCATTTAGAGCAGGTTGAGGAGGGTTTGCAGGATATTTATAAGCATGTTATAGAGATACCTCTTCAGAGGATAGAGGACATTGAGATGGGATAAAGAGAGTTGGAGGCGAGGAGTTTGATTGCTGGTGGAGAGAGAGCTAGCTTACTTGAGAGGTTACGTCTTTGGAGAAGAGCAACGCGAGACTTCGAGGCACCATGATGATGGAGAGAGCGAAAGCTGATAGGTTTTAGCGATGTGTGAGCTTTATGAAGAATGAGCTTAGGTAGATCAGTAGGTTCCGCTACTATAACAGGATGCGATTTAGGAGATTAGAGACATTCGCTGCTAGGCGTTTGGGTTTTCGTCTATGATGTTGTGTATGGAATTTAGACTAGTGGTAGAACTAGTTGGTAGTAGTATTATTAGCGTAAATCAAGTTCCCCATTATGGTTTGAATGTAACAAAATGATGCTTTTATATATTATATGAAAAGCTTGTTTTGATTCTCTCGCGTGTTCGTCTTTATTGCTATTTACTTGTTCTGGCAAAACATGTTTTATTGTATTTTTGTATTTAAACCTTATCTACCATTTATAGCGGCTATATCTCATATCGAATCTCACCGTGTGCTATGTCTTGTGCTGTGGAACATGACTATCACTCGTTCTGGTATGACCCTGGAGGCAATCGAAGAACTCATTAACCGATGAGTAGAAGAAACGTTGGCTGCTTATGAGGCGACCCATGCTGCAAATGTGCTCGAGGCTGAAAGTCAAAGCCAAAATGGAAGTGACAACGATAATGGAAATGCTAAAAATGAAAATGGTGGAGATGGAAATGATGGAGATGGAAATGGAAATCCAAATGAGAATAATAGGGGTGCTAGGCCTGTTGCTCGAGAGTGTACATACCAAGACTTTATAAAGTGTCAACCACTCAACTTTAAGGGAACGAAAGGAGTTTTTAGGTTGATAAGGTGGTTTAAGAAGATGGTATCAGTGTTCCATATCAGCAATTATCAAGAGAAATGTCAAGTTAAGTATGCTACTTGCACCTTGTTGAATAGTGCTCTAACTTGGTGGAACTCACATAAGAGGACCATTAGAACTGAGGCTGCATCTGCCATGTCATGGAGAGAGCTCATGAAGTTAATGGCTGAAGTGTATTGCCCAAGAAATTAAATTTAAAGGATGGAGTCTGAGCTGTGGAATTTGACCATGAAGAACAATGATTTGGCTGCTTATACTCAGAGATTTCAAGAGTTAACTATGATGTGTACCAAGATAGTCCCTGAGGAGGAGGATCAGGTTGAGAAATGCATTGGAGGTCTCCCCGATAACATCTAAGGGAATGTAATTGCTGCTGAACCTACAAGACTTCAAGATGCTGTTCATATTGCAAACAATTTAATAGATCAAAAGTTGAATGGGTATACAGTGAAAAATGTTGAAAACAAAAGAAGGTTGGAGGTCAACCAGAGAGACAACCATGGGCAGCAACCACCATTTGAAAGACGAAATATTAGAGGTCAGAATGTGGTGAGAGCCTATACCACTGGTAACAATAAGAAAAGGGGATATGCTGGGCCTTTGCCTTACTGTAGCAAGTGTAAGTTACATCTGGAGGACCATGCACTGTGAAGTGTGGGAAGTGCAACAAGGTCAGGCATATGACCAGGGATTGTAAGAATGCAGTTGCTGTCCCAACTACTCATAGAGCTCCGATAGTGAATCAAAGGGTTCCTACTTGTTTTGAGTGTGGGAGGTAGGGACACTATAGGAATGAGTGCCCCAAGTTAAAGAATCAGAACTATGGAAACAAAGTTGGGAAAAAGACCGAGGAAGCTAGAGGGAAGGTATATGCGCTGGGAGGAGGAGAAGCTAACCCCGATTCAAACATTGTCACAAGTACGTTTCTTCTCAATAATCACTATGCTTCTATGTTATTTGATTCAGGCGCCGACCAAAGTTTCGTGTTGACTACTTTGAGTACCTTACTTGATATAACCCCCGATACCTTAGACGTTAGCTATGCTGTCGAATTAGCCGACAAAAGAATCTCTGAAACTAATACCGTACTTAGAGGTTGTACGTTAGGATTGCTAGGTCACCTATTCAATATTGACCTAATGCCAATAGAACTTGGTAGTTTTGACGTCATCATCGGCATGGATCGGTTAGCGAACCATCATGCGGTGATCATATGTGATGAAAATATTATGTGGATTCCCTATGGAGATGAAGTTTTGATAATCCTAGGTGATAGAAGTGACAAAGGAAAGAAGTCAAAGTTGAGCATTATATCATGCACTAAAACTCAGAAATATATTAAGAGAGGTTGCCTAATTTTTCTAGCATAAATTACGAAGAAGGAAACCGAAGATAAGTCGAAGGAAAACTGACTTGAGGATGTGCCTATCATACGGGACTTTCTGGAGGTCTTTCCAGAAGACTTTCCTAGGTTACTGCCATTGGGACAAGTCGAATTCCAAATCGAGTTGGTCCTTGGTGTTGCACCTGTAGCATGTGCCCCGCATAGACTAGCGCTGTTGGAACTGCAAGAACTGTCCACTCAACTATAAGAACTTTTTGACAAAGGGTTTATAAGACCAAGTTCCTTACCATGGGGAGCCCTGGTCTTGTTTGTCAAAAATAAAGATGGATCTTTTCGGATGTGTATCGATTACCATGAACTGAAAAAGCTTACTGTAAAGAACCGACAACCACTCTCGAGAATCGACAACTTATTTAATGAGTTGTAAGGGTCAAGAGTCTACTCTAAGATCGACCTAAGATCTGGTTATCACCAACTCAGAGTTCGAGAGGAAGACATTCTAAAGACAGCATTTAGAACATGCTACAATCACTATAAGTTTAAGTGATGCCGTTTGGGCAGCCATCGCACCAGCGGTATTCATGGATCTGATGAATCGGGTGTGCAAGCCATATCTGGATAAATTCTTGATCGTTTTTATTGATGACATCTTGATCTAGTACAAGAGCGAGGAAGAGCACGCAAAACATCTTAAGTTAATTTTGGAGTTGCTTAAGAAGGAAGAATTGTACGCCAAGTTTCCAAAGTGTGAATTTTAGTTGTCGAAGGTATAATTTCTTGGTTATGTGATTGATAGTAAAGGCATTCACGTAGACCCAGCTAAGATTAAGTCAATCAAGGATATAGATTCGTCAATTTCTAGGTCTTGCTGGCTATTACTGATGATTTATCAAAGGTTTCTCAAAAATTGCCAAGCCTATGATGAAGCTAACTCAAAAGAACGTGAAGTTTGATTAGAGTGAAAAGGCAGAAGCTGCATTTTAGTTGTTGAAGCAAAAATTGCATAGTGCACCGATTTTGGCTTTACCCGAAGGTAGTGAAAACTTCGTGGTTTACTATGATGCTTCTCGTAAAGGGTTGGGTGCAGTTTTGGTGCAAAGGGAAAAGGTCATAGCCTACGCGTCATGCCAACTCAAGATTCATAAGTAGAATTACACTACACATGACTTAGAACTTGGAGCTGTAGTGTTTGCTCTCAAAATGTAGAGACATTACTTATACGACACGAAATGCGTTGTGTTCACTGATCATAAGAGCTTGCAACGTATTCTTGATCAGAAAGAGTTAAACATGAGATAACGTCGATGGTTAGAATTGTTGAGTGACTATGACTATGAAACTCGTTATCATCTGGGAAAGGCGGACATGGTAGCGGATGCCTTGAGCTGAAAGGAATGGAACAAGCCACTACAAGTTTGAGCCTTGGTTTTGATGACTGGTCTGAACCTTCCTGTGCAAATTTTAATGCTCAGGTTAAGGCGAGAAGAGAAGAGAATTATGGAACCAAATATTTGGGTGGTATGATTAAGAATCTAGAGTGCCGTGCCGATGGAACGTTATGTTTGAGGAATAGAAGTTAGATACCCTGTTTTGGCGACTTGAGAACTCTGATTATGTACGAGTCACATAAGTCAAAGTATTCGATCCATCTTAGATAAGATAAGATGTACCAAGACTTGAAGAAACTGTATTGGTGGCCAAATATGAAAGCAGTGATTGTTACCTACGTCAGTAAGTGTCTAACTTGTGCAAAAGTCAAGGATGAATGCAAAAAACCATCCGGTTTGTTGGTTCAACCTGTGATCCCGGTATGGATGTAGGAGAACATTATAATAGATTTCGTTACTAAGTTGCCAAAGATGTCGTTAGGTCAAGATGCAATTTGGGTAATTGTTGATCGACTCACCAAGTCTACTCATTTCTTACTAATGAAGGAAACTGGCTCAATGAAAAAGTTGACAAGACAATACTTAAAGGAAGTAGTCTCAAGACATGGAGTGCCAGTTTTGATTATTTATGATCGAGATAGTAAATTTACATCTCATTTATGGCAATCGCTAAACAAAGCTCTAGGTACTCAATTAGACATGAGTACGGCTTATCATTCGCAGACGGATGGTCAGAGTGAGAGAACTATCCAAACCTTGAAGGACATGCTACGTGCTTGTGTGATTGACTTTAGGAAGGGTTAGGATAGACACCTGCCATTAGTAGAATTCTCGTACAAAAATAGTTATCACACGAGTATCAAAGCTGCACCATTCAAAGCATTATACGGTCATAAGTATCGATCGCCTGTCTGTTGGGCTGAGGTTGGAGATGCTCAGCTGACTGGAACTGAGATTATTCAGAAAACCACGAAAAAGATCATCCAAATCAAGAAACGTATTCAAGCGACACGTGATAGACAAAAGAGCTACGCCGATAAGATACGTAAGCCATTAGAGTTTGAGGTTGGAGATAAGGTTATGTTGAAGGTATCACCATGGAAAAGGGTGATACGTTTTGGCAAACGGGGGAAGCTAAATCCTTGTTATATTGGACCTTTCAAAATCCTTGCTAAAGTAGGAACGGTGGCATATCGACTTGAACTCCCAGAGCAACTAAGTTGAGTTCATAGTAATTTTCACATTTCCAATCTAAAAAGGTGTTTCTCCGATGAACCCCTAGCTATTCTGTTAGACGAAATTCAGATTGATGACAAGCATAATTTCATTGAAGAACCGGTCAAAATTATGGATCGAGAAGTTAAACGACTAAAGAAAAGCTGCATCCCAATTGTGAAAGTCCATTGGAACTCAAGGCGAGGTCCTGCGTTTACTTGGGAGCACGAGGACCAAATGAAGAAAAAGTATCCTCATCTTTTTGCCAACCCTGCACCTGCGTCTAAAGATACGTCTTAAGCTTTGAGGATAAAGATCTTTTAACGGGGGAAGGATGTCACACCCCGTAAATTCTAGGTCAATATTTTGAACTTTTCCGATCATTATTTTTTACTTTTATACGTTACGTTTAAATCTGTGTTTACCGGGAAGTTAACCCGCGTAAATCTGAAAAACATCATCGGACGCATTTCGACTTCGGATTTTGATTAGTTTAGACATTATATGAGTTATTTTATCATTTCTAAGTGTTTCGTAGTTTACGATCACTTCCGATATTTATTTTTTACTTTTTAACGTTTAATTTGCGTTTTTCACGTTTTTGACCTAACGGAACCCCGGAAACCCAAAATCTTTTCGAGTAAAATTTAGTTATCACACATCTCGTGTTTATTAGTCAAAAATTTCATTCACCCTCCCCCATACTTAAATCGCACGCACAAACACACTCTAAATTAAATAGAGTGAAATCTTTCTTCTTTATTTTGAATTTAAACTACATCACATGCGAGGATAATGACATTTTTGTAATCTTATCCCATGCATACTTGTGACTTCTTTCACCCTTTGTCTTCATTCATACATGGAAGACCACAATTCCACTAACCATTTTATTTAATTATTTTGGCTAGTGATCAAGACTTGAACCCCCCCTCTCCCCCTTGTGTTTGCGTCTGAACCATCACCACACTAGGGTTGAGCATACCAGACCGGAGACCGGACCAGACCAGAAAACCAGACCGGACCATACCAAAAAATCGGATCGGACCGAACGTATTTCGGTCCGGTCCTCAGTCTGGGGTTTTTGTTACTTTCGGTCTCGGTCCGACCAAAAACTCGATGATTATGCCGTGTAGGACCGGACCTGACCGAAGAGCGATCCGGACCGGACCGTACCATTTTGGTCTGGCATTTTGGACCAACTCGGTCCTTTGTCCGGTCCGGTCTCGGCGGGTCCAGTCCGGTCCTTGGACCATGCTCACCCCTACACCGCACACACCCTTGGTGTGTGTTGGTCACTTAGCCATTGTTTCACTCTTGGTTGACTAGTCATGAACCCTTAACCTAATCATTTCCTATAAATACCATACATATTTCTAACTTAGGGTTTCACTCTCATTTCATAGCCTCAAAAATCACTCATCTCTCGCTTTTTCCCCCTCCTTGCTCACGGCACACACATACATACATATATTTTATATAGTTTTGATTTCTATCAAGATCCACTCATTCCAAGATCATTTCTAATCATATCTAAGGGTGTTCCAAGGCTTTGATCATTTGATTCAAGGGTTTTCTTCAAGATCTATAAATTAGGGTTTGATTATTATTTGGGGTTTTTTAAGATCCAAGTCTTCCATCTTCATTCTTGTGTTTTCTTAAGCTTGTTCTTTATATTTGTAAGCTTATATTGAAACTTATACTTTCATTTATACTTTCATCCTACATATGTTTATGTTCTTGCATAGATATATGATTCCTATGGTGTTTGTGTTGATTTTTCAAAAAGAAATAAAATAATATCTTGTCATCTTTTATAAAAATGGAAGTAATGTGTTTATGACTTATGATCTTGGTGAGGTGAGTTGAAAAGTGAGTTGCAACAATAGAAATGAAGGGATTAGGTTGGTTTAGGTGTGATTTTATTGTGGATTAGTTATGAATGGAGATTAGGCTAGACTAGGCACTATTGTGAAGTTTGGTGTGATTTTTAGAAGCGTTTGTGAAATACATAGTTGATGATCCAAAATTGTTTTGAGTTTTTGGGCGACTTAGGAATGTTTTCAATAGGCAAAAAAGTAGTTTTTGGAGAGCTCGTTTCGAATAGATAGGTTTTCATATATCGCACATTAAAATTGGAGTTAAAACAGCCAAGTTATAGCCAAATAAAACTTGAAACATTTTTCGGCAAAACCATTTTGATGTAGTGCTGTTTGGAAAATAAAATGAGGTTTTTGGATACTTTTGGACATTTTTGGACTTTCTAAACACTGGCGAAACTTATAAAAACATTAGGTTATTGATTAGAAACATTTGAAATGCCATAAAAATATGTAAATAATATCGGGATTAATAAATGAGTTAGGATTCCAAAAATAGTAACTTTTATTATGTTTTAGCGAAACGAACATAGAAGTTAAGCGATTAAGACTAGTTAGTGCGTTTTGAAAATATGAAAACTTAACAAATATAGAGGACGGTATTAACGTCTTGAAACTAAAATCTTTCCTAAAAAGGAAACTTTCTATAAATGGTAACTTTCGGGAAAAATGTCAGGATTCAACGAAGGACGTTATACTTTCACTAAGTCATTTTTGATAAATAAAAACCAAAACACAAACATACATGGATGTCTTTCTATATTAAGCGTTTCATGCTATATTTAGTATACTTTCTGTTTTCTTAAGACGCGTTATTTATCTAGGCCGCGGCTAGATTACTATATCATCTTTCATTTACATGTTTTACCGTTCTCTCATCTTGCTAAGGTGAGTTCATAGCCCCACGTTTTTATTACTTTGCTTTACTTTTTAGGGTGAGAAACATTGCTTGCTTTTAAACATTAGACACAAATGCTTTACGTTTTGGCCAATCTTGTTTACGTGTTGCTTAAGTAAATGTTGAAACTTGTATGCTCGAGTTATCATGAACCGTTAGTTACTTATGATCAGTTAGATTGGTAAGTGAGCGTGAGTGTTGTAGATAGATCTATTGGGACTAATCATCCCCGTCTGTGTAAGTAGCTCTTACATGATCAACGGACGTATACCATGTCGAGTGATACAGTGAAGCGCCATGTTGGCACCCGTCAGGGCATGTTTATTTAGCATTTTGCATGCTCCCATTACATTTAGTCTCGGTATCATGAGCTTAACGCAACGTAAATGCCTTTTTATGTGATATTGTATCTGTTATAATATTCAAACCTATGAATTCACCAACTTTATGTTGACGTTTTAAGCATGTTTTTCTCAAGTGCTTTGCTATGTATGTCTTTGCTTGCTTTATGGTGTTGCCTTGCTTTGGACCGATTTTCACGACTTATTAATATCTATGTTAACATCGTTGTCAAACTTTAAAACCTTTTATTCGCTTCCGCATATTATCTATGAACCTATGTAAAACCTTAACTATTTTATTTAATGCAACGATGTTGTATTTCTAAACGTGCCCTTAAATGTCATTCTTTGTATCTTGTGTGATGTATATTATGACGTCACGCCCCCAGACATGTGATTTCATCCAGGCCCAGTTTAGGGGTGTGACATCATGCCTTTCCAGCGCTTACATATTTGGATTCGGTAGTGGTTATAGCAAGAGAAATTTGCTTCTTTGAAAATCGAGATGTCAAGTAACATTCCAAAAATTTGCAAACATCGTTAGTACTTTTTCGGTCTACATAATCTCCCACATAATCAAAGTTGACATATACTAAGGTTTCTATGTCGAACTTCTTAGGATATTTCAATATATTCTTATCATATTTCTATATAAACTATTATCCACAAACTCACCTTCTTCATCTTCCATGAGTTTAATACTTGTGGACATAGAAATTTCCTTCTTTGTAAAACAATATGTTGTGGATTGTAATCTAGCTACGGGTGCATAGAATTTGTCGTAATTAGCTTCTCCTTTTTGATTGTAATCCTAGGCAGTTAATCTAATTCTTATTTCTAATTACAATATCCTTTAGTCAAGCATATTTCATTTTCAAGAACTTATTTTGCTATCATGTTTGATAAATATTACTTGACACATATTATCACATATTTAATTAACACTTAACACACTAAGTTTTAAATACTCTACGTGCTTAAATAATTCTAATTAAAGAGAGGTCGTACCTTTGTCTATGATGTGTTCGCTTGAATTGCTTACGTAAATAGCATTGCCTCCATTATATGCTTTGTATGTAGATAATATCTTTTGGTTTCTCGTCATGAGTTTAGAGCATTAACAATCTACAATATACTTGTCAGGTTCCAAAGTTTGTTCCCAAGCATATCTATTATAATTGATTCAAACATTTGGTCCGCAATATCTCATGGGTCCGAGATTGTTAGTGTCGTACATCCTTTGCATTTGGTTTGGATGTAGAAAAGGTGGACAAATTTTCGATGGAGTATAATTTTGATGTTGGAGAATATTCCACACTGTGTGATACATATTAGGGTAATTTTGTAACACCCTCAAATTGGGTCGCAGCGGAATAATGGTCCGGGGCGTGTTACTTCAAGATCAATAGCACAAGATAATATAAGAACGACACAAAAAGTCGTTTAAAATGATACATTGG
>BQNB010117571.1:8395-21149 GCA_026074375.1 Tanacetum coccineum
CAAGCTTTTAAGCAAAGAAAAGAAACTAAAAGAAGTAAACGAGAAAAACAATAAGCCAACACGAGCTTATTTGTAACAGAAAATAAGCTAAACAAAATTAGCTTATTAAATAAGCTGAACACTTTTAAAAATAATAGAAAGAAGAAATTACTTGCACTAATAAGTAAACCACCCTTAAACCATCTTTTATAAATAAGCTAGACCAAAATCTTGTTACAAAGAATATAATAAGCTGGTACAATAAGCCCTATTAAGCTACTACTCAAACTGAAAATAAGCTAAACATTTTTGTGAGAATAAGCTACATTTACTAAAAAAAACTAAAACTAATGCCCATCAAAAACTCTGCATGCGTAAATATATACAGCCTAAGAGATGTGAGGAAGGGTAATGATGTCTTTTCAGGTCTTTAAAAATATCTTCAGTGCAAAATGAATGGGCAGTTTGGTCCTTAGCTTGTAACGCGTAATATAGAAGCTCAACACGTGACCTGACCTAGATGTCATTACCTAGTACATCATCTAGATATACCACTATAAAATAGCCAAGTGGCCTTGGTATTGCATAAAATCAGCGCAAGCCACACATCCAAAATTACCTAGTACAATTAATACCCGGTCTATCCTTTCATAGTTTTGAAATGAAATGAAATTTATTCATTCTTGCCAGCCACGTGGCCATCTTTTACTCGCCAAGAAATATTAGTAGGGGCACGTGAGTTTTTTTGGTTTTATTTCAAGGCACGTGCCATCTCTTTTTTTTCATGTAAATTTACATCACTCAATGACCCTTACTTCAATAGTAAAGCAAATTCTGGGCTTTGTCTAGATCATAGTTGGGCCAAGAACAATTCATCATTTCTTATTCTTTTAGCAATGGAACGAGTATTCATGGGCTGGAGCATGCAATCTTGGGCTTATATAGGTAAGGGTCGGTTCGGCTCTTATAAAGGGGTGTCGGGCCGACCCAATAAAAGATGAAGGCATCGTCGGACTCGTTTTTCTGTGCTTTTTCCACTGGCATGCTCGGGAACTTTTTACGACTTTGTCTTGGTTTTGAATAATAGAACATCTTGATCACGACGAACTCGTAAATACCCATTTTTGCTCCATTTTCAATCATTTTTACCTGCAAGACATAAAAATACCAAACAAACATATTTGCAATAATATTAAGCATATTTTAGTATTTTTAGTCCAATTAATAGTGTTTTTTGGATAATAAATGATGTGTGTTTTAGCACACATTAAATTCCCCCACACTAAGCCATTGTTGGTCCCACACGCAATGTTAATAAAACACGCCAGAGAATAAATAATTTAACCTCCCCTTAACTTATGACCCCTCACAATCAAACAAGAACAGAAAAGTTCCATTAAGAAGGTTTAAAAATCATTTAATTCGCAAGCACCCCCATTTTACCCACTTATCTAATAATAATAGATAAAAACTAAGATAAAATTATAAAATTTACTTAACAAGCCTTTAAGAACGGGAGTTCGTCATCCTCGACTTTTCACAATCCCCAAACTAAGCTTAAAACGAAATCACAGTCAAATATAAGATTAGATACTAACACTACTCATAAATGCTAATTGTGTAAGTAGAAACTTTAACTTTTCGCTCCCATTATTCCTAAATCCTCTAAAGATTTTATTATTATTATTATTGGTGACAAATAAATTATGCCGTTATTAATATAAAGTAAACCCGGTTTAGACCATAATTAGTTTGAAATCCTTTCCTAAAGATACGATATGGTGAGAATAAGGTCCACATTAAGGTTCTAAATTCACATGATTTAGGGGTTATCCTTTTTATTTCATCCGCAACAACTCAACTACGAGTCCAGATACGGAGGCTTTATTTAGATAACCCTGGAGTCGAAATTTGGCTTTATACTTATTATTATTGCAACATTATTAAGCCTCAGTCCTTTAGAAGGCTGCAACATCGGTTGTGAGCCGGCAAGATGCAGCAAACATATTTCGACCTCGGTAATTTCCTCGACCTTTTAGAAGGATGCAACATCGGTTGTGAGCCGGAAAGATGCAACAAACTTTTATCAGTCTTGGATTATTATAACTATGTGCCTTGTTTAGAAGACTGCAACATCGGTTGTGAGCCAGCAAGATACATTAAACTTTTATTAGCCCACAGTTTTATTATTTTTATTATTACCTCCACCCTTTAAACGACTGTCACATTGGTATGCGAGCCGACCATGATCCAGAAGTCTTATTTCGGCTTCGGTTTATTACATAATTATTATTATTAGCCAAATTTCAAGTCTTGTGGTATTTTAACAACTGCCACATCGGTATGCGAGCCGACCATGGTCCAGGAGTCTATTTCCCTACAACACTGACAAAACCTCGATGTGTACCTTACTTTCACTAGAAGGAATCTCTACGAAGTGATTTCAACTAAGAATCGCAAAAACCTAAAGCAACTTTATTTTATTCAACAATTATATAGCGTTTATTAAGCTGGTGGGAGCAAAAAGCCACAATTAACCTCTATGGGTTCTAAAGATATCCAACTAATCCACGCTTAGCATCAAACTTATATTTAACTCTATCATATTTCATCCTTTGCAAAATTTTAAAGTTGAGCAAACGCTTAGTCTAAAAAGCTAAGGAGAAAGCTAGAGTTTAAAACTCGATCAAGTCAAAAGCTACCTAGTTCTACGGGCCTACTTATTTCTATACTTTAATATTTTCATCATTTTTTTATATATCATAATAAAACAATAAAAAATTTAAAATTTTGGTTAAAACGGGGTTGCGTGGGAACACAAATAGGCACAGGTATGATCACATTTCGATAGAAATCCCCCCACACTTAGAATGGAACATTGGCCTTAATGTTTAAAAATGTCAGGTTTTACCCCCACACTTAGGAATGAAAAAGGCAAATGCAAAAAATTCCAAGTGTGAAAGGGGAAACAATATATATATACATGATCAAGATTGAGGATTCCATAATAAGCAGAAGATTGAAGACCGGATGATTGGAGGATTGAAAACAAGCACGGGTCTTTATGATCTTAAGGAATCCTGCAAGCAAAAACAATACCACAAACCATAGAAAGAAGCACGCCCCCATACTTAGGCTATAAAATCACACACTATCTTATTAATCAAGAAAATAGAAAGAAGAAAAGACACGGGTTGCTTCCCGAGAAACGCTTGTTTTTGTACGAGTCTCTAGCTTGACTCTCCTCGAATTCCTTTGTCCTTGGGCCATAACAGAAGAATTCTAAAATCAACAACGTTTTCCTATGCCACCGGCTTAAGAGAATAAAAATGAAAAGTGGAAATGCCGGGGTCAAAAATAGTATCCTCACTCCCGGAGGAGAGAAGAAAAGAAGAATCCACTGAATAAGTAAGATAAGGAAGAAATATTCGATACAAATTTGATGTGAAAATAACGGCGAACCTCACGTGTTACTTCATAAATGACAGAGAAAAACTCTTCCTCATAAATCCCGGTGTTCTAAAACTTTTTTTTTTTGTATTTTTGTTTCCTCGGTCATCAAATCATTCATTATCAGGTTCTTCCTTTAAGCTCTGGGTCAGATCAAAAACACCTCGGGAGGGAGATTAGGGCTAGTGTCATCAATAAGCAAACTCTCAAGATAGATTATATCTCCCTCTGAATCATGATAACCGTTCTCAATATCCGTAGAAATATCCATATCTAGAAAAGCATCGATTTTATCATTATCGCCTCCTGGGTCGAAACACTCATCCTTATTAGCATTGGAAAGAGGTGTGACTAACAAAGATGGCTCATCAAGGTTAGAAACATAAGAGTCCTTACTCTCGATGTTCTCTAACACCTCATCAAAAAGAGGATTTAAGTCACTAGAGATATATTCGTCGTTAAATTCGAAAAGAGGGTTAGAGAAAGTCACAGATTATTCCTCAAAAATGGGAGAGAAATCATCACTCGAAGGTAAAACGCTCTCACTATCACTCCCGGATGAATCCTCGAACTCTCTTGGGATTGGAATAAGGTCCTCAACACTAGACTTTATGAATTCGTTCGATTCCTTTTCAGGAATAGTGCTAAGATCCTCATTCCCCATTATGAGAGAGTCCTCGGGTTCTTTAGTTGGTAAGTCGTGTGTGATTGCATTAACCGGAGAAATTTGAGGTGTTTTATTCAAAGGAATAGTACTCTCCTCAGAAATAACTTTGAAATTCTGCAAACACGATGTAATACGAGTTTGACGTTTAGCTACCGGCTCTGCAATATTCTTAACTTCCTGTTTTTCCTTATCGAGACGTTGAGAATTCAAATTAATCAAGAGAAGTTTAGAATTAAGAGCACTTTCAATTAGATCTTCAACATTATTATGAATACAATAAAGCTCTTTTTGTCGACAAATTTCAAGCAGATCTAGCATCGTATCTTCCATATTTTGCTTTTGCTCTTCACAAACTTTTGTGCCACAAATTTCTTCAATTAGTTGACAAAAGACGAAGTTTGGTGAAAGTTCTTCCTTTTCTTGAGCTGCCTACTCTTGTTCACGTAATTCTTGCTCACGTTGAGCTACAAGTAAAGTCTCCTGCTTACGTAACTCTTGATTCATTCTTTCCGTAAAATCTTCCATCATTTTATAAAGCTCGTTATTTGTTTCAATCCATTCTTTACTTTCAACAAAAGGAGTGACTTCTGGAATTTCCTGAGGCTGATGATTATCGAACTACTGTGGGGGTTGAATATGGTCAAAACCAAAAGAATTGAAATTTTGGTTCATCGGGTGACACTGAAAAGTCGCATGAGGACCCCCACAGTTATCACAGCAAAGATATTGTAGAGAAAA
Organism: Tanacetum coccineum; assembly: GCA_026074375.1. NCBI lineage: Eukaryota > Viridiplantae > Streptophyta > Magnoliopsida > Asterales > Asteraceae > Tanacetum > Tanacetum coccineum. The sequence continues at coordinate 13,230 of BQNB010117571.1, forward strand.
ACTCGATAAATTTTGTGGATAATAATTATCACTAAAGTTTTGATTATAGCACGGTTCGTGCTCATAGACAAGCGGTACCCGTGGTGGACAATCAAACTCATAGTGAGAATCGTTCCCACATAACTCACACGAGTATGTCTCGTACTAGGGTTGTGGAGGCTGGTTGAAGAAGTTCGGTGTTTCATTATAAGAATAAGGATTTGGGTTATAGACAAACTCATTTCCGGATCCTACATTGCTACAGCCCAGGCAGTTTCCACCATTAAACGGACCTCCATACCACGAGCAACCAAAATGGTTGTACGAAGACATGTCGAAGAATTAAACGGATAAGAGGATAAAGAAGATAAGAATTAATTAAAGTAAAAGGATAAAGGAGAATATTTTTTGAAATTTTTTATAAAGATAATAAAAATAAAATAAAAAAAATATTTTTGGTATTTTTAATATTTATAAAAGAAAAGGAAAAATAAAAATAAGAAGAAAAATATTTTTAGATTTTTAGATTTTTTTATAAGAACGAAAATAAACTTTCCGAAGAAAGGATCTTCAATGCTCGAACACAAACAATCCCGTAAAAATCGCTACACCTCTCCCCGGCAGCGGCGCTATTTTGATGTACGTTCGTTGTTACAATGCGTTTTTATCAAATAAACCCTCAGATATATAATATATATATTTATAAAATACATATACGTATACGCAAGCTAAGTATCATACAAATTATTCTTAGGAAAGAATAAAAAGTAATCAACACGGGTATCGTTTCCGTCGCGAGAGGGTGGAATAGAAATCTACGTTCAATGTACAATCGAGCTTGAGTTGTCATAAAAGTTTTTGTTTGGTTTTAAATAAAATTAAACTAATGAATTTAATTCAAGATTAAAACTACACGGTATACTAAAATTGATCAAAAAGATATAAATGACAAAAAAATGCTTGCTAGTGACGAGAAATGTTCCTAGGTGTGAGCTAGGTTTAAACGAATTAAAATCCTTAGAAAACAAGTTTCAAGAAATTAAATGACAAGAGAAAGTAAAATGTTCTTTTTAAAACAAATGACAATATTTTAAGTTCATAAAAGTAAATGACGGTATTTAAATTGAACTATTAAATTTTTACCTTTTTAAAACCGCACTTAAATTTCAAATCACTAAGTCACTGTAAGCAAACACAAGTTAAAACTACTCACTACGCATGGCAAATATCAAATAAGGCAAACATTTTATAAACTAACAAATAAATCTACATTCTAAATTAATTGAAAAATGATAGAAAATAAACCAAATGAAGAGGCCAAATAAACATAACCAACGCCGATCTTATACAACTAATAAACAAATAAGTTTATCACCTTTTAAGCGTCTGCTTCCTAAATATCAAATAAAGGTTCAACTTTATCTACTAATTACTTTCATAATAACGATAAAGATCATAACTTTAATCTATGTATCAACCTTAAAAAAGAGCACCCTTAAGCTCCGCCTTAGAGTGTAAAAGATGAATAAGAAATAACATGAAAATTAGGACAAAAAAAGCTAATAAAATGAAAAACCTTTTAGAAAAAAATACAGTCTATTTTTTGAAACTAAATTTTGTAAAAATAAAACTAGATTAAATCTTTATAAAAAAACTACTTTTGAAATAAAAACTAGAATAAGCTAAAAAAACTATCAAGGCTTTTTCGAAGAAAGAATGAAGAATAACAAGCTATAACATAAGACCACATCTCAATTAACTACAAGTACCCTTTCAGAACTAAGCCCTATCTTCATAAGTATAATAAAAACTAGTAAAGTTTAGAATCTTATGACTAAAATAATCTAAATAAAAAACTCTCAAAAAATGTCTCAAGACTTAATGATATAAGGTCGAGTAGTAGACTCATACACCCTTTTTAAGCATTGAATCGAGCATAATCAACAATAAACACTTTTGAAAAAAGAAAAGAAAAGAAAAAGATAAAGATGAAATAAGAAAAAGCTATTTTAGATTCTATAAGCTTTAGATTCAATCAATAAGCTAAAAGCAACAAACTTTAAGCTAGAAAATAAGTCTAAAACGGACAAGGATCTATTATTTTTTAGATCTAATCCAACCCTAAACAAAGGTTTCAATCAAGTTAGACTCGGGATCGGTATGATAAAAGGATTAGATCTATATAAAAAAAAATATGAGCTTGGAATAAAATAAGCAATCGAAAATAAGCTAAAATAAGCTTACTCGAAAAGCTCTAAATCGAAAAACAATATAAAATAAGCCTATTCTAATACGCTAGTAAGTAGCTTATGAATATAAGCTTAAAGAGATGGGGATCCAAAACTACCTATAATGCAATGTAGCTTATTTGCGAAAAAAGTAAAAGAAGAGAAAGATTGGAAAGAATAAGAGCAAAAAGAAAAGTAAAAAAGAAGTAAAATAAGCGATTAATAAAACCAACCTTAAATCAACATCTTCAGTCATGAAAAATAAGCCAATACAATAAGTGGAAGAATAACAAAAAAGCTTTATAATAATAAAGCTAAAATAGCTAAACTATTCTACTCCTAAACTACACTACAACCTACTATTTAAAAAATAAGCTAAAAAACTAACTCAAACACTGCTAGATGTCTGATTTTTTTGGATTTATATGTTGTGTGTTTGCCGTGATTGATTTAAGGCCAAGTGTGGGGAGGGTAATTTTCGTCATTTCAGGTGTACAACAATCACATCCCAAGAAACAGGGGCATTTTCATCATTTTGCATCACCACTGACTTAATCATAGCTTAATCACCACGCCAATCATTGGCACGGATTCCTTCCACTCTGACCTCGTACTGGCACACGCCTACCTCGGACTGACACACGCAGAATGACATGTGTCAGTCTATGATTGGCCAGCCGTCACCTGAGCATGTCACCTCGTACCTAGGACTGACATGTCAGTCACCTACAACATATGATTAGCAATCATTAGAATGCCACGTGTCACCACCTGAGTGGTGTCACGTGGCTTGCCAGCCGTCATCGGAGCCACCGCCGGACCACTGGTCAACGATGGTCAACAGTGGCAGTCAACGGTGGCCAACGACGGCGGACCACCGCCGGACCACTTGTCAACCACCGCCGGACCACCGGTCAACGATGGTCAACCGCTGGTCAACGGTAGTGGCCAACCGGGTCATGAGCCGGGTCAGGTCGGGTCTTGGGCCGGGTCAGGTCAGGTCTTGGGTCGGGTCGGGTAATGGGCCGGGTCGGGTCGTGAGTGGGATAAACCCCTCTGCAGGATCGAACTTAGGACCTGTTGGTTTGAGATTTAACTCTCCCAATGAAACCAACTGCGCTAGGCAGCGTTTCAGTTATATTATACCAAAGTTAATATATAACCCTTTAATTTGCCAGGCAGGTTCATTTATTATAAAAGGTCCGATAATGGCGAAAAAGGTTCAAAATAAAAAGGTTCAAATATGAAAGGCCGGTACCGTTGGACTTGTAATTTCGCGCTCTTTACAATGGTGTGATCGATGAATATTAACGACTTCGTTTGAACCTCGATAAACGCAAAAACGTCATCGAAAGTTACCCGAAAATTACCGTTTTTACTTTGTTTTCAATCCTTTGTACCTATAAGACATAAAAACACAATACAAACATATTTGTAAACAATTTTATTCCACTATTTTAGTGATTAGTACAATTTATTAACATTTTCTGAGGTAAAACGATGTGTGTTTTAGCACACATCAGTATCCTATTTGTATGTTACTAGTTTGTGCATTGCATATAGGCATAAACCACTATATTTACAAGTGTTACATAAACATCTTGTAGATTATTTTGAGTGTAGTAACCCATTTAGAAACGAATGTTAAATAGTTTGTCAAGTGTGTGGAAAAATAATGTCCTAAGATAATATGTTAAAATCCGTCACTAAAATATTTCCAACATATTAACTCTCTTCCAACAAGATGTCTAAATCTTTTCATCGTCTTGCTTTGTTTGACATTGGGTTGGTTAAACAAAAGAAAATATCATATTAATACATTAGTATTTAAGTAAAAGAAATTGGTATTTTTTGTTAAACTTGCTTATGCTTGCATTGTTTTCTATAACACACACACATATATAATAATCTTTTATAAACATATAGTATTTTACAAAATATGTGTTTTATAAAAATGGTTAGGAAAATCATTTATATACTCATAAAATGTCAAAAACTATTCATACCAGGTATAACAACAAATAGTTTTTTCGCATAAGCAAAATACATGACAATCTTGAAGTAAGAAATTAACTTATCGTTATTCATCAACCTTACCATACAACTAGTCTTGGGATTAATGGAACACACTATGAAAATCTTTATTTGTTTTCTTTTAAAAGAGTGTTCGTAAGGGTCGAGAAAGATTTCAAGTATATATCGATTCATTATTCAAATTATGATTGATATTATCATCGAATCTAATTGACAAGTTTTTGAATATGGACAAGAAATTGGATTCTTATTTGTCTAGCTTTGAGATTATATCAAAATGTAACAAGATATATTATCTTAAACCTACATACTCAATCACACTCGATTGATATGAAAATAACGACATCCTTTTCTAAGACGGTAAGAATATGCATCGGATCATAACTCACGCTTGTGTAAATGATGTCATATTGAGTCTACTTATCCAATAGTTGTGTTCCAAATATTTGGCAAATATATGCATAAAATACACAATGAAGTAGGATCGACAACTTGAATGCTTTGTCCAAAATATTCAAGTAATTTACCTTGCAATGCAAATGGTAAAGTTGTCATCTCCGAAAAGCCAAACACGAGCAAATGCACAACATATGTAACTTAGCCCAAACAATTCAAAAGCACAACTCAAAACTCAAATCATCTTCTCATAAAAACTTTCTCTTAATTTACCAAATAAGCATAATATTTCTTCTTCACTAAATGAGAAACCTTTAACCATCTAAGGTTAGGACTAGGAAAAATTAAACATATTCCACAAAACATTATCGTGCTTTCTTTCAATAAGTGATCGTAAGAGAATTTCGAATATGAAGATGATTATTGTTGAAACGATAATCAATCTCATCATTCAATCTAATTACAAAATTAGAATATGAACATGAAATCGAGACTAGGATTTATCTAGATCACGGAAATATCAATCAAATGACCATAGATATTTTCCCGTGTCTACATGTTTAACCATCCTCGGTTATTACATGAAATCATGAAGTCGATTGCAAGACAACAAGATTAGTCATCAAATTGCAATTCACACTTGCAATGAAGATGTTTCATTGAGTCTAAAGTGTTCAAATGTTGTGTTATTAGCTATGGTCAAATTATACATGCTAAACTTAACACACTCTAAGTAGGATTGACGACTTATGAATTTCCATCAGGAAACTCATAAGTACTCCAACTTGATAAGCAAGACTTGGATGTCATTTCTGAAAACTCAAACCGAGAACCCTTATAACTTATATAAGTTTCTCTTAATAACCTAATATCAACACCATCTCCCAAATAATGGAAAAATGATTCTTGCCCAAATTTGGCACCTCCACGAATCGATGGATCCTTCGTCCTAAATTCATCTTCGTTTAGGTAGATCCGCCCTATGGCATTAAATTTAAACATCTTCCACTTGTCAATTTCTTGGTTAAAAGTCTAACATAGATGTAACTAAACTTTTGTTAATCGTCATTATTTCTACAAAGAAACAAACACAAGATCTATTGAGGTAAATAACCTTAACTGGATTTCTTTCATAAAAGACATGCAAAGGTGCATTCTTTGAACACTCTCATTGTAGAGCATTACACATTGTCACTCTTAAGCATACTCCTAGGTCCTAGATGACTCATTCTCTCTTATACATACAACAACCTGCTTGCTCTCTTATTTAACCTTAGAATTCCACACATCTTGATTAGGATTATGCGAACCAAAATTAAAGCATGTTAGTTGAGTCATGTTAGGCCCTCTATGAAAAGATAATACAAATTTTATCTTTGCTACACTTCATTAGGCAAATATAGGAATTATATTTTGTCTAACATGAGAATGACTACTGGAGAATCTATGGCACTAAAATTCAATTTGACCTAACGATTGAACTGCTTCCAAGAGTGAAGTTGGGTTCGTGGTATAACCCGTAAAAATGGTCGTGTTTAGCCTGAATTGAGCACCAATGGTGACAGTCTCATATTCATTCTATAATTTGATTAAATGGCTCTTCCTAAATATGCCTAATGATAATCTACATCGATAGACTTTGTATCTCATTAGGAGTGCACACTAAGCAAGTATAAATTAGGTTTCTCCTTAGTCAATCTTGACTACTTGCATCTCATATATATGCTTTAAAGTTTCAATATGATAACGTGCTCCCATGTAATGCAATTATATGTTTTCATGTTTATCTTAATGCTAACGTCTATTTGTTTATCTTAGTTTATCTATATAACACATGCTCCTAAGTGCTAAATGTTAACATGTTTTACATGATGATTGCATTTCAAATTATTACATTTTTTATGCGTCATTTTACATGACTTACGTGTTAATTGTGCACCTATACTATGTTAGTTTAATGTATGACAATTAATATTTAAATGTCATATAGTCTTACACATCAATCTCATTGTTTATTATGTCGATGCATGCTTAGATAAACTTGCATGCATGTATCTATATGTTTTATGCATTTAGGTATATATACTTTCTCACACTAGAATTTTTTTTTGCGTCCGTGTCACAAATCTAAAAAGTCATAAGAGTCGTAAAATGGTCTTATATCTCCTAGAGTCTTCACTCACACATTCCCTTAATCGTCATCTCTCCTTCTTCTAAATGATCCACTCTTTCGTCAAGGGAAGGTTAGATACAAATCTAATCCACCTCCTAGTAGGTTTGACAACTTAAATATTTCATCCGAAATATTCAAGTATCTTTAACTTGCGATCGCAAACATTAAAGGTCATATCCGAAAATCCCTATTCAAGCTTTTAACAACATAAGTTAAAACGCTCTCTCTTTCTCTTCAAAGAAACATTCTTTCTCTTCGACGAAACATTCTCTCTTCGACGAAACATTTTTCTCTTCGACGAAAACATTCTTTCTCTTTGACGAAACATTCTTTCTTTTCGACGAAAACATTATTTCTCTTCGACGAAAACATTCTTTCTCTTCGACAAAAACAATCTTTTTCTTTCAATCACACCTCTTCCTTCTCACTCAACCACGCCTCTTCAACCATAGAGATGGCTAATCTCTTTCATCCACCATTTCCGCTACCACCTTTAAGACAACCGTATACCTCGTCGTGTGATTGTTCTATGAACATTCACAATGCTCGAGAAGAGATACATAACTTTGTGAGTGTAGTTTATCGTACGTTAACCACCATCCGTCTTGACATTGTCAAGCTAGTCACCTCCATCTTTGTTTGTTTCCTTTTTTATTATTATTATCATTATTCTTATTATTATTATTATTATTATTATTATTATTATTATTATTATTATTATTATTTTCGCGTACGAAACATACCGAAGATACGTCACCATTTCCTTCGGGACAATGTCCAAAAGGAAAAATCTCCATTCGAAAAGGATGTGTCTGAAGATAACATCGTCGACATTCTTTCTTTACCCCTCAACCGCGAATGGTTAAAATATATTCGTCTAGGTTTAGGAATGATGGAACACATTTAATAAATCGTTCTATTATTTTCTTCTAGTTTCCATTTTAGTTTGTGTTCCATTCCGTGTCGTGACAACTTAATTACTTCATCCGAAGTGTTTTAAGCATTTTTAATTGGAATTCCTCCTATATCCCTTGACAACTTAGTTATTTCTTCTGAAATATTTAAGTAATTTGCGAAATGCAAATGTCACTCCTTCGCTAAACTTTCCAC
>BQNB010117572.1:2667-12667 GCA_026074375.1 Tanacetum coccineum
ACATTAGTATCCGTAGGATATCAAATCACACAAACTAGTACACAGAATAGAGATGTCTAGAGAGTGAAAGATTGGAAGGTTTTCTAGTGAGAGAAAGAGAGAAATATCATATAATGAAAATGAAAACCAACACCCTCTCCATTTGTGGAGAGGGTATTTATAGTACCTTACACAAGCATGGGGCGTGGGTATCCATGGACTATCCATGGGTCGGCCCGGTTAGCTTACTTATTTATTACACATTTAACTATGAGCTAAGCACTAATATTTTGGTAGTAGCCGAGTCTTTTCTCGATTCCAAATAATCTCCCCACAAGGGAGGTCACTCTAATTTACAAAAGACTTGAACCTAGAATTCTACAAATGTTCTTCAGTCCTGCTCGTAGTATTGATTCTTTATCCATTATCTTGTGATTTAATGTAGTGATCTTGAAGCTTGTTCCTTCATACTTTATAGACTTGTGATTTTGATCTTTTACATATTGAGATCTTTAATCTTTTATCATCACTTGATCATGCCATCTTATGATCTTGTGTCTTTTGGACCAACATGCTCGTTATTTTCTTCATCTTGAAAGCTTTCAAACAATCTCCCTTGATATGCTTTATCTTGAACACTTTATGACTTCAAGGAAGATGTTGAGTATTAGGGTAGCGGAAGACTTTGTAACATGTACTTGAGCTTTCTTCATGTCTTTATATTTGTTGATCGAGCATGAGCATGTGGTAATGAATTGGACTCAGCTGGAACGGGGAATAGCCGTCTTCACATAAATCTGTAATTACTTGGTTAGCAATAAAACAATTCATATGGATGAATATGGATTAGACATTCGTCGAAGTTTGGTTGCGATAACCTTTGGTTTCCCGTTTAACAGTATAAATATTGTACCTGTGATCAGGTTGATTTAAAGAATCTCCTTGATAGGGTTTCCAGCTCGTAGTGTTGGATCCTCTAAAATAGATGCATTGGATTCACCGTACTAGCTTGTTCTATAACAACCCAAGAATTTTCATCAAATGCAAAACCTATTTTACTATTATTACAATTGTACGGGGAAATTTTTCGCTTTATTACATTACTTATATATCTCAGTATGTCATAACTAAAGTAGACGAGCTCACGCAACCTATCTATGACAATCCTATCTTCATATATGTCAAGCAAACATCATAACATGTCAAGTCAATATCATCATATCCTTATTACAAAGTACATTATTCCTATAATGTACCATTCGCAACGTTATATCAAAACGGGCTTTAAACCATTATCGTATACCTCTAAACCCTAAAATCCATGAAAGGTTAATATCTAAAGTGAATGTACAAGCTACTAAAGCATATGTACAAGTATCATAACATCTCATATGAATATACATTCTATCCAAAGAAAGGTACAAGTCCTTAAAAGCTCAATATACAAGTCATTAAGCATGATCTCTAAAATAGCCGTTTTACCTCCATTTTCATTCTAATTTCTTCACCACCACTTATGTACAAGCTACTATACTCATTATACAATGTGTAAACCCTAATTATTATATTCATAAGCCTTCACACACATATTCACACTCAAAACCCTAATTCAAAACCCTAAACCCTAAAACCGAGCTAGTTTCTAAACCATGACTCGTTTCTTCGTTTTTATCCATTGTAAACCTAAACCAATACTTAAATAAGTTATAATAACATAAATTACAACATTCTCAATCATAATCCATTATCATTTCATCATTCTACTTCAATTATACAAGAAAAAAATCCAGAAAACCCTAATTGTGCCCTAATTGTGATTTTGACCCGTTTACTCATTTTCTACCCGTTTTAACCCAAACAACCTCTCAAATTTTGATTATAATCCTTAATATAAGCCTTAGGATCAGTAACCTATCATTCTTAATCAAATTTACCCGAATTACAAGCAAGCAAACTCAATCCAAGCCCTAATGAGCCCTAATGGAACCCGTGAACCCTTTTATTGCAAAATGACCAATTTTAAAACTTTATATTTCAATCAAGCACCTCCATGACACACCTCCTTCATGTGCTAGCTGCTTACAAGTACCTCAAGCCTTTCCTTAGTCACCAAGGCTCCAAAATATCTCTTTGTTTCCTTCCTTTACACATGGCACCACAAGAACCTTCCACCACTATCAAAGCTAGTTTCTAGACCTCAAGACTCATCATGTAGCTTCAAAACATCACCCCCTAGCTGTTCCACACGTCCCATAACAAAACCATAAGCTATCTTAGCCTCCTTGATGATTTTGACTATAAATAGGACTTCAAATCCTTCATTACAACTCGCACCACATCTCTTCTTTCTCAAACCCATAAGGCAGCAATCCTTTGCTCCCATATGATCCTAGGATCATTAAATAAGTTCAAGAAGTGAATCCTTGAAGAATTGAAGCCTCGAAGTGAAGATACAAGGCGTACGAGTGGAAATACTACCCGAAACGACCCATTTCCACCATTTTTGCTCCTTGAAGCTCAAACCCAGGTTCAAGATATTCTACTACTGCTCCCACACTCTTATAATGTTCATATGATCCTAAATATACTCTTGTTAAAGTTTCATAACTCAATTCATGCTCATTTTCCATTTTGATCCAAAACCGTACACCCGAAACCCTAATTTCGCCTTTTTCTTAAACTTTCCAATCAAACTCATAACAATATTAAACTCTTAAAACTAAAGTTCTAGAGTACAATCTTCCTAAGACTCAACATATTTACTCAGGTTACGTAACGTGGTTGTTTACTATCATTTTACTATGTCAACATTTCCCAGTTAAGATTGTGATAAGATCGTCAGCTTTCATTTTGGAATATTTATTACATCTACCTATCAGGTGAGTTCATAGCCTCGCCTTTCAATCTTTTGAATGTTTTATAAACCCGCGAGGGGGATACATGCTCAATTGCTTTTAATATATACAAGTACTTAAAACCGATATTGTGAAGTTCATAACCTCGCCTTTACTTATTTACATGTTTTATAAACCCGCGAGGGGGATACATGCTTGTTACAAACTCTTTTACATACTCGTTTATCTTATAACAATGTGATTACTTTTCAAAGACTTATACATGCTTAAACCAGGAATACAAGTGTTTTTACAAGTTATATGCTATCCTGATACACTATTACAGCTACTGTCTAAGTTACATTATGCCAAAAGTCCCTCATTATCATGGACCATTAATCACTTTCGGGTGAACGCGAATATTGTGGATAGATCTATCGGGATTGACGAATCCTGTTTGTGTTAGCCGGATAGGTAACCAAACACACTATATTTGAATTTCATAGGTATATGGCAATTACCTACACCGAGGGCGTATATATATACACTAGTCAGTTTGTGTGCCATGAGCTTAGACCAGACTATACTATACCAGACAAGACCAGACAGACCAAACAAGACAATAACGCAGTAATACATAGTTACTATAATAATTGTATTCGTTGCAATTATTACAAATAACGGGTATATAATAACATGACCCAAGATCATAACAATAACATTTTCATAATAATTGTGTTTGTACAATTATTACACTATGACTTGTATTCAAACTGTTTATCAAACCTATGAATTTCACTCAACCTTTGTGTTGACTTTTTAGCATGTTTATCTCAGGTTATTGAGCAATATACGGCACGGAGTGGCATGGACATGAAGATGGCTAAAACTTGTTATCATTCACATTGTATGTAACTAGATTTTGGGACCTGCCTTTGTAAAACTCTGATTTGAAATGAATGATAACGTATCTTTTGAACAAACGTCTCTTTTGGGTCGTTTTCTATGATTATGATTGTTGTTTCCATGAAGTAATACCCCAGATTAGCTTCCGCTGCTATATTGTAAAAATGGGGGTGTTACAGATTGGTATCAGCGCCATGGTTATAGAGAACAAGGTCAAAACCTTAACTATAACCACATTTCTTTTTCAGCCATCAAAGTCCTCCGTGCCACTACATTCCGGAACAAGTATGTAAATATACATATCTATTATACTATTACATAAATAACTTATGTTATTTACGACGGGGTTGTTAACAGAACGATGTCTTCTCCCAACCGCTCTACTTCCGATATTGAGGATGCTTTTTCCTCTATGAATATTCTCAACTATACTTCGGTCTCATCAGATTATTTCCCAGCTTCATCAGGAAGCAGTTCTTTTAACTCTTCGGAAAACTCTAAAGATAATATAATCCTACCAGTATTCTCATCTTTCTACAATAATCCTTGTTTGAAGGACGTACAAGCATTTTATGCTAAGGAATTACCTATTTCATCACCAGATCCTATTACTCCACCAGCTATTTTGACTCCATCTCCGGTATTACCACCATCATTACTATTTGATCCTCGATATTTCTTTGTTCCTGAAGAACTATTACCACCTAAGAAGCGAATCCATTCCCCATCTTCTTCCTCAACTACGTTATCTAATTCATCCCGGAATCAAACCTGTGATTTGGTATCACCATCTTCCTCAGTTTATACTCCTACCCCACCTCAGGTATTTGAAATAGGAAAATGTTCAGATAAGATGTAACTGAAACATCATGAGAAACAAGTCAAAGATATCTTGAATTACTTAGATGAACTCTCTTTTCACCGCATTGAGAGAATGGAAGAAGGACGTATTAATAGTAACAAACTAAAGACCGAACCTAAGAGAATCCGCACTCAGATTATCAAACTTCAAAAGAAGCAGTTAGGGCAAAAAGATAAGATTGCTTTTGCTCACTACAGAATTTCCGATCTTGAACGAATCATTGAGAAAATCCAAGCTCGACACCAAACGGATCAGGAAGATCTTTAGGATGTCATCTACCGGTTCAAAATCAACAAACTCTTAGAATAGTTATAACTTTATCCTAGCCATAGGATGTGTGGTATAAATAAAAACGTTTTTCAAATCTTAACTATGTACAGTAAGAAGGCATGTTATTTATAAAGGCAATCCCATTTCGTACCTTATTTCATAAAACTAGCTTATCTCTCTTTCATTACCATCTCCATCATTTGCATCATTATCTCCGTCTTCATCATTATACCATAACCCCTAAGTGCTTAAAATTCAAAAATAAGCATTTCTCTTTAAGCATTTTAAGCATCACATTTTCTTTTAAGTATTACCTTTCAAAACTTGTGATGTCATTCTTACTACGTGTTATCTTATGTTGATAGAATGCCTCCCAAAAGGACGTCAACATCCGAAACACCAGCCATAACTTTGGATGCCCTCCGGCAACTGATTGCTGATTTTACTACAGCCCTGGAAGCACAAGCTGCTGCCATGGCAAATGCCGACAATCCCAATAGGAATACTGGACCAAGAGAACCTCCTGTAGCAAAAAGAGGAAACTACAAAGAATTCATAAATTGTCAACCTTTCTACTTCAATGGCACGGAAGGAGCTGTTAACCTCATCCGCTGGTTTGAACGGACTGAATCGGTGTTTTCTCGTAGCAAGTGTGCCGAGGAAGACAGAGTGACATTTGCTACTGGTACTCTAACCAATGATGCCTTGTCTTGGTGGAATGCATACGCCCAACCTAACGGAATAGAACAAGCCAATAGGATCACCTGGACCGAATTAAAAGAACTCTTAACCAATAAGTATTGCCCTCGAACTGAAGTCAAGAAAATGGAAGACGAATTTTACAACTTGGTTGTGAAAGGAAATGATCTTAAGACTTACATTAGGAGATTCCAAGAATTAGCCGTCTTATGCCCAAACATGGTACCAAATGCCGAGAAACTCGTGGAAGTCTTCATCAATGGATTACCCAGAAGTATTGAAGGAAATGTTACTGCCTCGAAGCCTCAAACTTTGGAGGAAGCCATCAACATAGCCCATAGATTAATGGATCAGATAATAAAGCGTGATTCTGTTCTAGAAACCAATGATCGCAAACGAAAGCTTGAGGATGAGAGAAACATCATCAACAACAACAATAACAACCGTAACAATGATTACCATCGACAGCAGAATAGAAGACAAGAAACCTTCAGAACTTATACTGCCACCAATGGATATGCTGGAAACCTTCCCTTATGTAAGAGATGTAGACTACATCACACGGGACCTTGCAGTGTCAAGTGTCAGGTTTGCAACAAGATAGGTCACCAGACCAAGTACTGCAAAAACAACAGGGCCACAAGAAAGCATACTTAGAGATGAGCTTGCTACTCTAGAAACAACTCTCGAAGATATTCAACTCTCATCAGAATCTTCTTCAATCTGAAAACACTAATCATCAAGCTACAATCCTTGTCGTTTGTTACTTTTATCTTACTACAAGATACTTAGCATAAGTATCAACTCTTTTTCATATGTAAAGTTATCCATGAGATAATAAAGTGATAATTCTGTTACGTCTTGTTATCTGATGATATCAAAACTCAACATCATTTGTCGATTCTATTATGTTCAACTCTGAAACATAAATTATCATCCTCGACTATATGGGCGTCAGTACACATCTCAATATTTTCTTACTTTTCATGATCATACCATATTTTCCGTATCATGTTTTTATGCTTAGGTAAGACGATTTATGATCATCTTATTGAAATGAATTAGGACATCTTGTTATCTGGTGGTATCAAAACTCGACATTATTTGTTGATTCTATCATATTCAAACTCTGAATACTCTCCTCATACCTTTACAACATAAATTTTCATCCTCAATTATATGAGCGTCAGTACAATCAACATCTCAATATTGACTAACCATTCATGATCATATCATTTTCTACACATTACCATATCATGTTTTTATGCTTAAGTAAGACGATTTATGATCATCTTATTGAAATGAATTAGAATGCTTCTTCATTTGAATAAGGAAATTATAAATCCCTGAACTATGAATTTATAAATTCTCAATTACAAGGAGTTGGACGCTTCTTTTTGTAAATGACTAATTATAAATAAGTAGGCTTAAGTATATAACATAAGTACAAACAAGTTTCTTTCAATCCGTTTGTACAAACAATTCCTTAATCATTATCATTTTCATTATCATTATTACTTTCATCATCTGTTCATTTCAAAATCTGTATCTCATGTGATTAGCAACTCTCTTACAAATTCATAATCATTCCTTGACATTACTCATTCCATGATCTCCGTATTCTAAAATTTTCTGTTATATTCTGCAACATAATAACAAGGAAACACACAAGAATCTATACAATATCAAATGATTTCAATACCACTAGGTATGAAAATTTTGACAAAGACTTGTGATAGCATTCTTATTCGATGTTGACTTTTAAAGGTTAATGAATAACGATTCTTTACGATCAGAGTAGCACAGCAGAAGCATGGTAGGCCCATAACCCACAGGTTCCATAAATCGAAGTATTTCATCCACCCAGGTTCTATCAGGATCTGAAGAAATTCTATTGGCTATCATCAAGAGATGTAGTCTTGAAAATAAGTAGACGTGTGAAAGGAGGTAATTATAATTATGGTGTACAACATAATTATAAATGCATCACACACGTGGACTTGTGACCTTGATTAACCTAAATTCATACCCAGTACCTATCTCTAAACAATACCACTATAACTTTCAATTAAATCTCGGGACGAGATTTCTTTAAGGGGTGGAGACTATAACAACCCAAGAATTTTCATCAAATGCAAAACCTATTTTACTATTATCACAATTATACGGGGAAATTTTTCGCTTTATTACATTACTTGCATTGTCAATATCTCAGTATGTCATGTAACTTACATAACTAAAGTAGACGAGCTCACGCAACCTATCTATGGCAATCCTGTCTTCATATATGTCAAGCAAAAGTCAATATCATCCTATCATCATTACAAAGTACATTATTCCTATAATGTACCATTCGCAACGTTATATCAAAACAGGCTTTAAACCATTATCGTATACCTCTAAACCTTAATCTCATGGAAAGATTAACATCTAAAGTTAATATACAAGATACTAAAGCATATGTACAAGTAACATAACATCTCATATGAATATACATTCTATCCAAAGAAAGGTACAAGTTCTTAAAAGCTCAATATACAAGTCATTAAGCATGATCCCTAAAATAACCGTTTTAACTCCGTTTTCATTCTAATTTCTTCACCATCACTTGTGTACAAGCTACTACACTCATTTTATAAATTGTAAACCCTAAATATTCTATTCATAAGCTTTCATAGATCTTTTTGCACTCCAAACCCTAATTCAAGACCCTAAACCCTAAAACCGAGCTAGTTTCTGAACCATGACTCGTTTATTCGTTTTTATTCATTGTAAACCTAAACCAATACTTAAATAAGTTGTAATAACATAAATTACAACATTCTCAATCACTTTCCATCATCATTTCACCATTCTACTTCAATTATACAAGAAATAAATCCCGAAAACCCTAATTGTGCCTTAATTGTGATTTTGACCCGTTTACTCATTTTCTACCCATTTTAACCCAAACCACCTATCAAATTTTGATTATAATCCTTAATATAAGTCTTAGGATCTGTAACCTATCATTCCTAATCAAGTATACACGAAATTCAAGCTAAAATACCCGAAATCAAAACCTTTGCATTTTGACCCAATTGAAGTTTTTTCTTGCAATCAAGCAACCTTTGATGACCCATGCTACTTCTCCCTAAGTCACTTTACAATCACCTCAAGACAATATCTACTTCATTTATTATATAAAATTGATCACATGTGCTCTTGTTTCTTAACCCAAAACAGACCCGAACCCATTCATGACCCATTTTTACCTATTTAAAACTCTTCCATGTGCAAATAACCTCTAAGAATACCTTCTAGATAGCTAGCCCTAACACATGTCAAGAACAGATCCTAAGTCTTGCTTACTCCTCTTAGCTTCAAATGACTATAAATAGCACCCTTGTATCTTCATTCTAACTTGCACCACATCTATTCTTTCTCAAACCCATAAGGCAGCAATCCTTTGCTCCCATATGATCCTAGGATCATTAAAGAAGGTCGAAAAGCGAAGCCCTGAAGAAATTGAAGCCTCAGAGTGAAGATACAAGGCTTACGAGTGGAAATACTACCCGAATCGACCCATTTCCACCATTTTTGATCATTGAAGCTCAAACCCAGGTTTTGAATGTTCTACTTCTGCTACTACACCCTTATAATGTTCATATGATCCTAAATATACTCTTGTTAAAGTTTCATAACTCAATTCATGCTCATTTTCCATTTTGATCCAAAACCGTACTCCTGAAACCATAATTTCACGTTTTTCTTAAAACTAAATGTTATAATGATTAAATATTGTTATAATCTATCCTAGTATGCTTAAATAATTTTAAAATAACCACTTTATTGATTAATGAAAGAATTTGAACTTAAAACCCGTGCGTTTACGTTTTGAAACGCTAATTTGACCCGTTTTGCTTCCTAGCCTAACGAATCGTTATTTTAAACTTGTGTTACGTTAAAACTTCATATTTTAGTTTATTATAACATATAAATATCTTTTGAAATGTTAAAATAAGCTTGCATGGCAATTTGGACATGTTTTGTAATTATAATCCATGCAAGGGGTATATATCGTAACTTTCTGAAATTAATAACTAGAAGGGCTGAATATGTTATTTTATCAAAGTTATAACTATAGGGGTCTATTATGTCACTTTCCAAAGTACAAGGTTTACTTGGTATATCTTTTAAAGTTGAAGGACCAAAGTCGTAAAAGTGCAAACTCCAAAGGTAAATTCTGCCACTTTTCAAACTCAAGGGTCTAAAATGTAACATTTTGAAAAAGTATAAAATCATGTTTAAAACCTTACAAGACATAACTTTAATTAACGCTTCTCGTGCTTAACATTTCCAGATATTAATCAAAACGCTTAAAACCGATTATATCATACATTACCAGACATACAACTTTATTTAACGCTTGCGTGCTTAACAGTTCAAGACCTATTGGATTAAACGCTTA
>BQNB010117572.1:17667-18690 GCA_026074375.1 Tanacetum coccineum
TGTTTCAAGGCCCAATAGGCCATGTGTTCAAGTTTGATAGGAAGATGACAAGCCTTTCCGTACACTAGCTTATAAGGAGTGCACCCGATGGGTGTTTTGAAAGTGATACGGAAGGCTTATAAAGCATCGTCTAACTTATCGGACCATGAAGCACAATTTTTGCCTATGGTCCTTTCCAAGATATGTTTCAAACCACGATTTGAAACCTCCACTTGTCCACTCGTTTGTGGATGATACACGGTAGAAAGAAGGTGAGTGACTCTATACTTATGCATGACTAATTATAGCACGAGGAGTTCCAAATCGGGCGAAGAGAGATTTCAAAAATTTAACGACAACTCGGGCATCGTTAGTGGGGAGCGCTTTTGCTTCAACCCATTTAGACAAGTAGTTAACGGACACGAGAATGTACTTATTCCCTTGAGAAGACGGGAATGGCCCCATGAAATCGATGCCCCATACGTCAAAGATCTCGCATACTTGAATTGCATTTTGAGGCATTTCATTACGTTGCGAGATTTTACCTTGACGTTGACAAGCGTCACACCATGTGACCAAATCATGGGCATCTCGGTAAATAGTAGGCTAATAAAAACCGGAATCAAAGACTTTCTTAGCTGTGTAGTTGGCACCATGATGTCCCCCGGTGGGTCTATTATGGCAAGCCGTGAGGATATCAATGGCTTCTTGGCCGTAAACACATCGTCTAATCACTTAATCCGCACCAATTCTAAACAAGTAGGGGTCGTCCTAGAAATAATACTTAACATCTTTAAAGATTTTTTTATTTTGTTGGGACGACATCCCTTTCACAATAAAATTCCCCGCATGGTAGTTTGCAATGTCAGCAAACCATGAGGTACTAGAATCACCACGAAAGGTAACCATACCAAGAGTCTTGAGAGGAAATGTTTTGATAATTTCCTTTTTCTCGAGAACATCTCGGTGGGGATTTTCAAGTCTTGATAAATGGTCGGCCGCGAGATTCTCTGCTCCTTTTTTATCACGAATAATGACATCAAA
>BQNB010117573.1:0-21149 GCA_026074375.1 Tanacetum coccineum
ATCTCTGTTATATTCTGTTCGAGCCTTCCTAGCCTAATCCCTAGAGAACGATAACAACCCCCGAGTCTTGCCTATACTACACTACAATGATTAGGTATACTTCCTAGGGAGTTATAATACTCTTTATGAGTCGTAACACCCACATTAATTTTATAGTGACGAATGAAAATCCTTCCAGTGTCAACATAAAACAATACTGTGGTAGGTACCTTGCGAGATTCTATATGCATCAAGCTTGTGTCAACTAGATATCAATTTTGGTCTAGTAAACAAATTGACAACTCAATCAGTAAGACAGTAACTCACTAATTCACTCTTTTCGTGTTGTCTGCTTTGAGATGTTCCTGTAATGAGAACTAGCAAGTACGGTGAATCTCTGTCAAGGAGATTCTTTGAATCTACCTGATCACAAGTACTATATGTATACTGTATAATAGGGAACCGATGGTTATAACAACCTAAAATTGACAAATGACAAAGACGTATTCATTCATATCCGTTGTTATTACTAACCTCTTTATGCAGGACTAGTCGATGGCATAACTACCACATTTCAGCATAGTCGTCAAGGCCACATGCTCATACCCTAAGTTCAAGGATATATTTAAGCCATCAATCTAGACTTGAAGAAAGCTCTCTCTCTCTCTATGTGTGTGTGTGTGTCTCTGTCTCTCTCTCTCTCTAAAACACCTTCTTATCTCTTTACTTATTTTGTTCTTACTGAAGAAAGCTCTGAACATTTAAGATACACTTCTGCAAGTTCTGATAAACAAGACCTTCCTTAAAGAACATCAAGTATATGATTGCAAGCAGATCAAGTTAAAGATCTATGTTGAGGGAGATTGTTAGTCTTTAAGTAATGTCAAAGTATGTGTATGTTGGTCAAGACACAAGATCGCAAGATGGCAAAGATCTCAAGGAGAAAGATTTCAAGATCTTGGATTTAAAGTCCAAGTCAAAAGACAATGACAAAGGCTCAAGATCAAAGATCACACAGCATGAAAGAACAAGCCTACAACAAAGATAACGACTAAGACCAAGACCAAGACTTCAAGAGCTTAATGTCAATGCAATCTCAGAGATTAATGTTAATCTTAATAACCTCACTTTGAGGGAGATTGTTAGCCTCAAAATATTGAGTCGAACAAGGAAGTTTTGGTCAATCAAATAGAAAGTCTCGGTCGTTATATTATGTATTTTATAATAGGCTAGAATGAGTATCGGGCTCATTATTTAATCTAATATTGTATGTGTTTCGGGCTTAAGCCCAACCACAACCCAAGCCTGGCCTATGGAAACATATAGGAGTCCAAGCACCCTATATAAACCCCTACCTAGCATGTTAGGGAGGGTTAGTTGTTCACTTGTTTTCTCCTCTCATATCAAATGAATAATCCTTCTCTGTTTCTTTTTCTTTGTAGTTTCTCTCAATAAAACACCTTATTTCTTATTTGCTTATTCTATTGCTTATTGTGTGAGATTATTGATAAAGCTATCAGACATTTTAATTTGCATTTCGCGAATTAAAAACATAAATATTTTGGATGAAATAATTAAGTTGTCAAGTGAAAATGAGTGAATTTAATTTTCTATCAGACTATTAAGAGCACATTTATATCATAACATTTTATGAGATGTATTTCATCATTTCCAATCCTAGATGTAGATAATTGAAAAGTTTGCATTTGAGAGGTTTAGTTAGAATGTCGGCAATGTTATCTTCAGACGAAACTTTTTTGATGGAAATGTTTCCTTTTTGAACATTGTCACTAAGGAAATGAAGATGAATTTCGATGTGTTTTGTACGCGAGTGTTGCACGGGATTTTTGCTTAAGTCAATTGCGCCTTTATTGTCATGCATAATAGGAATGTCATTGAGGTTGATGTCGTGGTCGATAAAAGCTTGTTTGATCCATGATGAAGTACCCTCCGATTCGGCTTGAAGGCCTCCCCATGAGCTCAAAAGGGATCTACTCCCAATGATACCCAAAAACCTTCAAATAGTTTCTAGTGGCGTAAAATCATCTTTGCGATGGTTATCGGTATGGAAATTTACCACTCGAAGGCCAACACCCTTCGTGATGTGCCCCTCGATGAAACTAGGGCAAATGTAGCATATGACTAGGTCAAAACCCACATTCTCCACCCTATCAAGGCTTTCTCGCCAAGATAGGGATCATAGTACACAAACCCCTATAATCCCTTAAGTCACAAGACACCTCTACGATCATCGGCTAATGTGCAGAACCTTGCCCACTCCTATTTTCATCACCTATAAATAGAGTGGCAGGTCTTTCAGGTTTGATTATACTTTCAACACCTACTTGATACCTTACACATACTTATTATCATCAAAACTTATACTTACTCTAATTTTGAAGGTGATTAACAGGGTCACACTCCTGTGCTTCACTTAACGTAGTGTTTTTTTTTTGTTTTATCACAGGTTATCAATGGCTTGGTAGTTCAACTACCACCCTCATACTCTTCGATCACCATTGAAGTCTGGTCATGTTTAAATATTGCATAATAAGTGGCACCATTCATGGGGCCGCTATAATTAGTCCTATTAAAACCAAGTCAATAATCTTAAAACTACTCAACCTACTTTTCTGGCATGACAAGCAGAAGAGAAGATACACCACCACTGGGTTTTTTGACACTAACCCCTTTACTCGGTCCAAATGTGGGGTGAACTACCATCCATAATTGCCTTTACTTTCACTACCAAATCTCCTAAAAATACGTCACTCACCAATCGTGCATCCACTCTGTCTAATCCTAATCCCGTGATTAGTTTAGACTTTGTAGAAGCCAACTACGAGGTCCTTGAATCCCTCCTAAGGAAACGTAGGAGTTAGGTTCATAATGAATACATGCGCACTGAATTGGACTATTACAGTGAGAAGTATGATGAGGGGAGAGAGAACGTGCAAGGGAAACTACTCTTTTTCTTTGAACAGGGTCTCCACGCGCTCGAAGACATAGGGGAAGAGTTGTGGAATTTGAAGATGCTCTAAACAAGGATAGGAGCAGGGTTGAAAGGGAATCTAATGACAGGAGGCCTTCGGAACGAAGAATAGATGAAGGTGGGATCCATAGAGGAAACCTTCCTCTACTACACGTAACCCACCTAGGAATAAGCGAGAACAAGAAACCTCTATAGTCGACATTGATCTCCAGGTATGGAGGCAATTAGCCTTCTACTAATTAAAGAGAGAATCTCCCTCCTAAAGGTACGTATCTCTTACACAATGCTCCACCTTTCATACCTAATAGCCTATAACCCCCACCTAATGGTCTGATAGAACTAAAACATGTGATAGTTCTTGGATCGTTTATAGCTTGAGTTTGTTTAGACCTCATCTAGGATGAATAACAATGATAATAACATGTAGCGAAATAAGAACAAATCAAAGTTATTCTAACAAGGTTTTTCATCATTATCTTCTCTACAATGACTACTACAAGCCCTAATTCTACCTTGATCAATGGTAGAACGTGTTATCTAAACTATAACAAGGAATCAAAGATCCTTAAGGCTAAACTACAACTAATCTAGGCGTCTACATTAAGACTTGATGCCTAGAACACACACACACACTTTTCCTGGTGTTCACATCTTGACAAATACAGAAAAGTACACGCCTATGTCTCTTTATATATTAGAGACATTAGGTTTTACAAAAGAAAAGAACAAATAATATCTTCCTAACATTTAATATTATCTTCTATATCTTTTATCTTCTTAAGGAGATCTTTTGGAATCTTCATCTTTTTGTAGAATTCCATCTACACGACTTAGACCCTTCTTGTTTCATTGTTTTGTCTTATCAACTCAAATATAATTCCAAACAATCTTCCCCTAGTTGATAATGACAAAACCAAAATAAGCACAAACTTCTTCCCCTGAAGTTAATATATATGAATGAAATAAAACTTCTCCTTAATCCATAATATACCACTAAGGATCTGTTAGTTGCAATTCTTCTTTGTAAATCTTCTTCCCCTTTTTGTCATAATCAAATAGGGGACTAAAGTATGCAACTTTGATGTCGACAACCACAAACCACTATCACACTTCTAATCCAGCCTTCCAATAACTCATATTACCCTTCATGACGCGCCTTAAGATAAATGAACTTGTGTAGTAGAAACTTAAACTAGTAGTAGTAATAATGACTAGCAGTAGTAAAAACCTTCACCTCGATGTAGCTTATAAATGGTTAAACATTTTAACATTAAGCTTCCCCTGAAACCCATATGTTAACCATTTCTTGAATCTTTAATTCTGTAAGCTCTATGTAATGATTACTGATGAAGAAAACTAAGTATAACCAACTTGCTGCTGAAGTAGATTAAACCAAATTTATGTCTTATATCTTGTACTATCCACGTGACTTCAAACTCATACCAAGACCAAAATATAAATAGATCAAAACCACTTGACAAAATCCTCATCTTCTATGAGACACATAAGTAAAGTGATAGCAAATGTGAGCATTGAGCACCATAAGAAAAATCACACACCTTTGCTAGATTTGTCAAGTCTTTGTCACATCGTTTCTAAGCACGAAGAAGTTATCTCCAAATGTTGTAAGCCATTTGAGATATAATAAGAACACAAACCCAAATAATTCCACTTCATCGTCAAATAAATCATAAACAATCTTCTTCGTAATCAATTTTTCAAATAATCCCAAAACTAGCCTTTAAACAATTTAAATGAATCTTAATTCGAGATCCAAACTGTGTGTTATCCGTTATCGAACCAAGCTAGCAGCAGTAATTTAACTTGAGCAGTAGTAACCAACTGCTTTTATTACCCTAGCAGTACTAATAATCACACAGCATTAACCAAATACGCTAGCAGCATAAACCATTTAAATCCGAGCAGTATTAACTGTAGAAACTGCTTAATGTACTCTAGCAGTATAAACCACAAAGCAAAATTAATAATTCGGGCAGCACTAACCTGTATATGAATCATGACATAACCTGGTCCATGTTTTATTAATACCATCTGGATCAAAGCCCATAACCAAACTGTCAACATATATACCAGTAACCCTATCTTCATATCCTCCGCCTCTTTTCTTCTTTGCTACTCACACAGAAACATCAAACGCAGTCATCCTCATCTTTCAACAGATCTGCTCCCATATCCAAACCCTAAAAATATGCCTCATATCCTAATCTGCTTGTTACCAGAATCATAATGATAAGAACGAATTTATAATCAAAATAATCAAACCAGTATCATCATGACCTCTATATTCAACACGAACACTAGCAGAGTCTTTTCATTATGGTTTCTTCTCCATAGCAACAGCAGTATTTATTAATGCTATTCAAAACCCTGGCATGCGTATGAATATTTTATTAGCAGATCTCATGAACTCCATCCCTATGCTAGGATTGTTTAGAACCCAATCAACTAATCATATACAGCAACTGAAACACGAATGAATCTGCTCTAACATATTGATAACTCGACAAACCCCAAACACTTTAACATAAAAAAGGATATTATTAGAACCTTTAAAGCTTCTTCAATATCTGTTGATGCTCTAACGATATAATTTTTTCATTCTGTTCGCAAGAAACTAGACCAAACTAATCTTCTTGATAACCTGAAACCCTTATTCTTTAGAGTGGTGATATGTGATAAGGGATTTAGTTTAGAAATGGATTTTTTATTGTTTGGATTTGTAAGGATGATGTAATGTTTGTGATACTGGTTAGATGTTGTTAGATGTTGATTTGTTTTGTGAGGATCAGAGTTCACAGAGCCGAGTTAACTCGGTTATTAAACTTGTTTAACCTCGGTTTTTCTTCAGCTCCCTAAACTAAAATCATAGGGTTCGCATACAAAAACAAAACCCTAAAGAAACTCGAAACCCTAACAATTTGTTTAAAACCCTTGCATCAAAACAGGTTTTAAAACAGCCTTTAAACTCCTGAATTCTTCTTGCTTGATTCCCATGAGGTCATATATTTGATGATATTTCTTTCTTCTTTGCCGAATTAGGGTTTGTTAAAAACCCTAATATTACCGAATTTGATCATCGAAATTAACAACTTTACCGAATTTGACAAGTAATCTAAAGGCAGAAATTCATACCTCTTTTTCCTTTATAAATTCAACAACAATAACCTTGTAAGATCCTAGATCGAGAGCCCCAAGGCTCTGATACCAATTGTGGAAACCATACGATCGTTTAAGCTCAATTTGATTAGAACTTTAATGTAGGATGAACAATAACAAAGAACAATAGAATGCACAGCGGAATAAACATTAAGAGCATTCTTTATTATTGCCTAATAAGGTTTCATCATCATCTTTATACAATGACTACTATAAGCCCCAATTCTAAGTGATCAATCGTAGAACGTGTTATCTAAACTATAACAAGGAATCAAAGATCCTTGAGGCTGAAACACACAAACCCTAGGCGTCCATTTAGAGGACTTGACGCCTAGACACACACACATACTTTTCTGGTGTTTACATCTTTGACACACAGAAAACTATATCTAGGGATCTCTTTATATAGTAGAGTCCATCTAGATTTACAAGGGAAAACATAATTGTATAAGGAAACTAAATCTTTTAATTCTTTAATAAACTTCATCTTTATCTTCAAGAATCATATCTTTTATCTTTTGTAGAATATCCTCCACCATCTTGTAGAATTCTTAAATTGTCATTTAAGTCCCTCTTGTTTCCTTTTCATTCATTGTTTTGTCTTATCAACTCAAAATATATTTCCCAACAATCTTCCCCTAGTTGATAATGACAAAACCAAATAAGCACAAACTTCCCCTGAAGTTAATATATGAATGAAACATACTTCCCCTTAATCCATGCAATTCCACCAAGGATCTGTAAGTTGCACATCTTCTTTGTAAATCTTCTTCCCCTTTTTGTCATAATCAAATAGGGGACTAAAGTATGCAACTTTGATTTTGACAACCACAAACCACTATCACACTTCTAATCCAGCCTTCCAACAACTCAAATTACCCTCCATGACGCGCCTTAAGATAAATGAACTTGAGCAGTAGAAACTTAAACTAGCAGTAGTAATAATAACTAGCAGTAGTAAAAACCTTCACCTCGATGTAGCATATAAATGGTTAAACATTTTAACATTAAGCTTCCCCTGAAACCCATATGTTAACCATTTCTTGAATGTAGGCTCTATGTAATGATTACTGATGAAGAAAACTAAGTATAACGAACTTGATGTTGAAGTAGAATAACCCAAACTTGTGTCTTATATCTTGTACTATCCACGTGACGTCAAACTCATACCAAGACCAAAGTATAAGTAGATCGCAACCTCTTGACAAAATCCTCATCTTCTATGAGACACATAACCAAAGTGATAGCAAATGTGAGCATTGAGCACCATAAGATTATTATCAATCCATAGGAAATGACTTTTTACCATCAACAACTCAAACCAGAAAGTTTACTGAATTTTAACCACTTACGAAATCGGCCATAAATCCTAATCTATAATAGCTTTGAAGTTGAATCCAAAGGGAGGTGTTAGCCTAATATGTCTATTATTGAACCATGTTTTAAAAACCTAGCTCTTTTGTGCAAAAAATATGGAGTTTAATTGTTTTTCCAAAACGATGTTTTCGAATCGTCTAGTTTCCGTAAAATGGTCATATATCACTCATCCAGAGGGAGATATCGCCCTATCCAATTTGACACATGTACCTTGAACTTATTTCTATAATCCCATTAAATAATTCAGACCTTCTGAGGCCAAACATTTGCTGCAAATAACTCATTTATACTGCTGGACTGCAGCAGTCCCAAGTTTTCCTACCAAAAACCAATTTTGGCGTAGTTCCCAAACCGTGATAGCTATTAAAGTTAATACACTTGGAGATGTTAGCTTAAGGTGTGTACTATTGAACCATGTTTTTAAACCCAACACTTTAGATGCTTTAAAACCTAACACTTTAGAGCAAAAATCCGAAGTTTAATCTGTTTTACAAACCAAGGTCCAGACTTGACTAGTTTTCATAAAACGGCCGTATCTCGCTCATTCGGAGGAGATACAAAACCATCCAATTCGCCACATGAAGCTAAGAATTATATCTATTCAACCATGTAATTAGTTGATAGGATCCAGGCCAAAAAATTTAGAAAAACCCATGTTTACCTACTGACCTAAAACTGCCTCATTATCCTACCTCTAAATCAATCCAAAACTCATCCAAATCACTAATTACTCCAATGCAATGCCAAAACATAACTTATAAACATATTCCATGATCATTAAACCTCAAGTACATGATCAAACCAAGAACAAATACAATAAGAACATGCATGTTCATAAAAACCAAAATCAAGCACATGCACTCAAAAGTAATGAAACCAAGACATAAGAGTTTACAAAACGTCACTTACAACTATAATGGAGAAGAAGGAAGATGATCAAACAAAAACCCTATATGGGTTGTGTTTCCAACCGTGGCAACAAACACCCCAATATATCAAACCCTAATTTTTGAAACACCAATTCTTGCTTACAATCGCTTCTAATCTATCCCTTATGATTCTTGTTGCATTCAATCAATCAAAACCCTAAAAACTAAAATTCTTCAAAATCAAGAACTTCATAAACTCCATGCATGGTGGTTTTTATTGGTGTAGGATGATTAGGGTTGAGTTTATAAGTGTTTTAGGATAATAAAAGAGGGGTTTGGTGAAGATTTAAGGATGATGGTGTTGGGTTTTTCTGCTTGGTCGCCGAACATGAAGAAGGAGAGAAAAACCAGGCGTGTTTTTAGTTATTTGTGAAGTATAGCATGCTAGTTATAGGAAATATGTAATATATATATATAGAATGTAATTATCCTAACATAACACATATCGCCTATATCTAAATAAAAGGAAAAGAGTCGTTGTGTTATGTATGGGTGTTTGATCCGGCTTATATAAAAAATAAGAGAGGGTGTGTGTTGGGCTTATTAGTCAGCTAAGGAAAGGAAAGAGGGAAGAAGAGTTGGCTTTGTGGGTTTTATTGATTATGATCTAATATAGGCCTAATTAAGTTTAGTTTATGGGTTAAATTTTGTATAGATGCTATTTTTCGACACGGTTTTGGCTAAACTCAAATAAAAGATGAAAAATAATAAAAATAAAATAAAATAGGCTCTCATGGCTAAAATATGACTTTCGTTGATTTCTCGATCGATAAAACGGATAAATTTAAATTGTACGATTCGCGAGGGTTTTAAAATTGGCGATTTTAATAAGAATCGAATAAAATAATGAAAACGAATTCTTTAAATTTATAATATAGATACGAGATTAGAAATAGTAGTGACCTTAATTACGGGGTTTTAAAATACCTTCGGGTATTAGCCATTATTATGATAATCTGAATGTTTGGTTTTGTTTATATCTCGATTGCTTAATTTATCGTTGATTGTTGATTATGTTCATCACATGATACTCGTTTATGTGCTTTAATATGCGTTCATTCAGTGTCTAAGGATATCACTCGTAGCTTAACTAGATATCGGATGGTTCTTATATAGTAATTTATATAGGTGGAAATAATGGGATCACAAATAAAGTCCTGCTAAATCCATGTCTAAAGATATTGCCAGTAGTTTAACTAGATATCGGATAGTGCCTTTGGTTTAGTGAACAAGTTAGACTAGCAGGTGACCTAGAAGGATTTTAACAAATAACGTTCTAATTCCCTTGGCTTAGTTTGGATAGTGAACTACCACATATGTAAAATACCATAAGCATTAAGTTAGTAAATTCTCGATGATCTAGAATCCAATAAGATCACCATTATTACCTTCAAGAAGAATTATAATCACATAAATGATGCTTTTATGAGATCTTTTAAAGTGAATAGAATTTAAGCTGTCTTAGACTTAGGAAGAAGTCCCGCCTAAGTCTTAAGAATGATATGCCACCTTAAGATAAGCAATCATTGCACTGAATAAACAAACCAACTTCTATTCGTATTAATGATGGCTAATACAGTTTTCTATCATAAGGCTTGACTGCTCTTTTATTCTTTGTTAAGTTGCTTGCATGGGTTAAAGTGTCTTGAATTGATTGTAGTCACCACCAAACCCGTGCCAGTCTCTCAGGCCAAAAACCCCCTTTACATGATAGAATTAGGAATTAACGCTCTTGCTCTTAGTGATCGTCACCTTACTTACCAACAAAGCTACATCTGATCGGGTACACTACCTGTTAAAGTGTTGTTTTTAGGTATAGTAGGCATAAAATAAATAGTAAAACTTGATACATAAAATACCTACTCACAATGACACATCAAGTTCTTGGCGCCGTTGCTAGGGAGTGAAATTTAATCTTGATTTTTATTTTATATTTTGGTTATTAGATTAGATTTAACCCTTAGGGTTAGTGTAGTTTAGGATAGTTTATAATCTTGTTTATTTATTGTGTTTGCGTTATAAGGCGTATTCAGTTCACTGAATACGACATATTAGTTATTTAACAATCTTTCTAGTAAGTTTATTTCAGGATGGACGATCTGAACATTACTATGAAGGAATACATCAGGCTTGAGGAAGAAAAAGCTCGTGGGAGTGGTAAGGTGTATAACTGGGAAACTACTACGTATGGTAAGATCTGGTATGATGAAGACGTTCACGACCTAAGATCCGTTGAAACCGAATTCCCAGCTATAGTCTTTAATGACGCGTTAACATCTGAAGTAACGCTCTCCTGTGAACCCACAGTAAGTCCTCTTAACGAAAATAAAACTGACTTTAGAATATCGTTTGACGAATCCGACGATGAAGATTACACGGTGATTTATGACAAAAATTCATTTTCCTATAAAATAATTTCTGTCAACGATTTGAAAACGGATTCGGAAAATGATAATGATAAAGTCAATATGCCTTCATTTCCATCACCCGAGCCTACGGTCAGTTATTTTGATGATTTAGACTTCTTTAAAGATTTTAAGAATGAATTTCCAGCCATTGTTTACAATGATGCTCTAACGTCTAAATTAGATTTCTTAACTGAACCTTCTGTAAGTCCTCAACATATCGATGAATTTGATTTGAAAGATGAAACATCATTGTCCAAATGTGATGAAGAGGAACAAAACATTTTATGCTTTAATGATCTATTTTCTTTTAACATAATTTACCCCGATGATTCAAAATCGGATAAGGACAATGATGATGATGATAAAATCGATATCAAACACTCTTCGAGGGGTAATGTAATGAATACTGATGATGGTGCCTATGCACAAAGGTCAAATAAGCTTTTGGAAACAAGTCATGATACATCTAATAAATTTTTCAAAACTGAAACTTTTATCAAGGAATTAAATTTTAATATCATGACTTGGAATCATCTTAACAATGGGATGTCATTCATTTTCTTAATCAAGAATTTGTATGTGCCATTTGGCATCCCGTTCGACCCCAAATTGTTTTATAAGGATGGGATTAAATTGGGGCAAGTCTAACTTAAAGACTTTTCTGTAAACAAAAGTGCTTGCCGAGAGACAACCCGTAATGTATTTTCAATTTTGTTATCTAGTCTGTCTTCCCAGACCGTCTATGCGGCGTATCCAAACCCCATGGATACAACGTATTGACCTTCTGGACATTATCCAGTCTTTATTTTTCAGCACAGTCGATACGGCGTATTCGTCAAACGAATACAACATATTCGACACAGGTATCAATACGGCGTATCCTGGGGTATGAATACGGCGTCTCGACTTCCTGTACAGTTTTTAGGATTTTATTTTGAGTCTAACCAGCGAATACACAAAGAAAGAAATTGCACTTGTTTTCTTATATCTTGAACATGACCTCGTAAAAGTAATATCGACTAATGATTCGTGGAGAATTTACAAATCTGGAGATCTTGAAGTGTTGGAGTCTTGAAACTTCAAGACGGCTATTCAACATACAATCTTGTTCAATAAACCTACATGGATAATCTACCGAGCAAATATTAGGGGAGTTTCTCATTCTAATTCTTTTAATTCCTGTTTTTAATGTTTTATCTATAAAACGAGAACGTTGTATAATTCAAGTGGGGAGATGGAACTAGAATGTTTATTTGTCCTATTTTTCACACTAAAATGCTTAAATTATGCTCAATTTTTTTTTAGCATACGTTTGTGAAAATTACTTGATACATAACCCGCACACAATAACCCTTATTAGATATTGTGAGGATTTAACCTTATCCGTTTCTAAATGTTTACCTAAATTTTAAAAAAATATGAGTGTGCCAGTGATGTAGTAGACTTTAGAATTTGGCTTTGTATATCATTCGAGACCGAAATGATGAGTACTATGGATTTAGATGGAGCAACTTGTTTAAATTGGTAAAATTTTAGAATTACATCCAAAACGCCTTTACATGTTGCTTATTAACTAACTACACAGGTTAGTTAACCCCCGTATAAAACCTTTGTTTACTCTCACTTTAAGAGTAAGATACCTCTAGAACAACCCGTAGAGCCAATCCTTTAGGAAATACACAAATTGTTTGTTTCGTTACACCTTTACGCCTTAGCCTACCCTGTTAGATTAAGTTTATTTTCTAGTTGCTAGTTGCTTAAAGTGTAAAGTTTGTATTTCTCGAGTCTTGTGTCAATATTTTCTATCTTTGGTACGGTTGGAAGAATTTACACATCGCAAATGGGAATGTATATTATAGTCAAAACTCATGTATTTTTACTACCATCGCAATTAATGGTACGTCCGAAGAATGAAGAATTATCGAAGGAATTATCCGGAATTATTATGATCGTGAAGATGGTGAAATTACACCGAGTTTCGTAGTATAGTGTTAGCAAAAAAAATCGAAAAAATTAGAAAAATCGCAACAAAAAAGAGAAGGAAAGTTTGAAGATAATCGTTTCGCAACTACCGAAGGAATTACACGAAGGATCGATTATTCGTTGATACAAATCGACGATGTAGAGTATTGTATAAAGTGGAAGATATCGCCACTTGCCTTGTAAAGTATGTAAAGTATGGGATGATTGGGAAGTTGACCGTTACGGGAACGCCAACTTAGGTTGTTGTTTTTAGATATTAGAATTTAAACCGTTTACGGGAACGCAACTAAGGTTTGTATTGGGTTTTTTTTTAATCTATGAGTCAAGCACTATGTAAAAGTTGTGCTTTAAATCATGGTTAACATACGTCGGGAAAAAGTGTCTAGGGGTGCAACTTGTAATTTTATACTAATTCTATTTGTTTCGTAATTTTTGTTTAAGCAAACAATTTAATTCCCTTTCTAATCATTAACCATGTAAAGTGGGTATTTACCGCAGAATAATGAATATTGATCGAGCGTAGCATGTTTATTCCGTCGTTATGTCCATTTATGCATGTCTCAGCTGCCATATATGTTTAATACTATTGGTGCAAGTAGAATAACCAAACCCAATATTACTCTACTATTCCTACTCTTTAGCTTATTCCAAGGGTAGGAGTTATTCAGTCACATGTGTCTATCCCCGTCGTTACATGTGTGTATGTGGTAGATCTTTGTCGCCCAGCAAAGGAAACACACACACACACACAAATAAAGAATAGTTAGAGTAATCAAACCCAAAGACCATATCATAAAAACCCAATTTAACCTTTAATAACACTTGTTACTCACCATAGCTTTAGCGGTGGAGCAATGTGAATCCTTGCCAAGCTTATATAGAGCTACTCTATCACGTGCGGAATTGATTAATTAGTTACATGTTCCCGACATAAATTAGTTGAAGTGATTTGAGTGTTATCCATCTTACCTATTTCATGAGGTGTTTGGTAGGTTGGTTGTACTTGAAATAGGATCAATATAAATGCTTTAAACGGAAAATATCCTTAGAGATACATTTTTATAAACTTCTAAAGGCTACTTGAGGACAGATTATATTCATGTGGGGGGATATTCATTACATCATCAAATAACGACAAATAAATAGTGCATCACATTAAACTCCAATAAAATTAACCATTTATGTATAAATGCAACGTCAAAGAATTGTATACTTAAACGATCATTATTAGAGAAATGTTCCGTAATTACGGAGTACTTGGAGCATATTTGCAAAAGGGACGGCGCATTCTTGAGCTTAAACACATATATTTTGAAGAATACTTTTTTTGACAACTAAATCGTTCCGTATCCATCATGAAGAATACGCGTATCGCAAAGAGAAGACCAGTATCCAGAGAAGACCAATACGCCATATTGAAGATATAGAAGGTGAATATTTTGGAAGATATCAAACGTGGTCCTTACTCTAAGAAAACCCTAATACGCTGTATCTAAGATATTGGATATGCCGTATCGAACCGACTCCAGACTCTATAAATAGAAAACTCAAAAAACGAGTTTTAAGTGTGCTAAATCATATTCTCGATACCTAAACCACAAAAGTCAAATTTCATAGGGGAAAAAGAGCAGAAGAGTTCTTGCAACGCATTCTAATCCATAGGAGACAACGTGTAATTTCTTATACTTTTGTAATCATTTAGTTTTTGGTATAATTCATTAACTCGGCTAGTTTACCTTGGCTAAGCCATTAATCTTGTATTAATTATGATGTTTAAAGGCTAATACCTTTAGGTATTAGCCATTATTTTGAAGATCTGAATGTTTGGTTTTGTTTATATCTTAATTGTTTAATTTATCGTTGATTGTTGATTATGTTCATCACATGATACTCGTTTATGTGCTTTAATATGCCTTCATTCCGTGTCTAAGGATATCGCCCGTAGCTTAACTAGATATCAGATGGTTCTCATATAGTAATTTATATAGGTGGAATTAATGGGATCACAAATAAAGTCATACTAAATCCGTGTATAAAGATATCGCTTGTAGCTTAACTAGATATCAGATAGTGCCTTTATTTTAGTGAACAAGTTAGAATAGCAGGTGACCTAGAATGATTCTAACAAATAACGTTCTAATTCCTTTGGCTTAGTTTGGATAGTAAACTACCACTTATGTAAAGTACCATAAGCAGTAAGTTAGTAAAGTTTCGATGATCTAGAATCCAATAAGATCACCATTATTGCCTTCTAAGATGAATTATAATCAACATAAGGATGCTTTATGCAGATGCTTTAATTATGACCGAATTAATGCGTCTAGGTATTAGGAAGTAGTCCCGCCTAAGTCTTAAGAATGATATGCCACCTCGAGATAAGTAATCATTGCAATGAATAAACACACCAACTTCTAATCGGATTAATGATGGCTAATACCGTTTTCTATCATAAGGCTTGACCGCTCTTTTATTCTCTGTTAATTTGCTTGCGTGGGTTAAAGTGTTTTGAATTGATTGTAGTCACCACCAAACCCGTGCCAGTCTCTCAGGCTAAAAACCCTCTTTAACTGATAAAAATAGGAATTAACGCTCTCGCTTTTAGTGATTGACACCCTACTTACCAACGAAGCTACATCTGATCAGGTACCATACCCGTTAAAGTGTTGTTTTTAGGTATAGTCGGCATAAAATGAATAGTAAAACTTGATACATAAAATACCTACTCACAACGACACATCAGATACTCACACTGGTATAGGTCAAAAGACCCATTGTGAATTATATAGTTTTAAAGATTTGTCAATGATCTTTATCATTTGTGACGAGAAATCCACCTATGTTATTTGATAAACAAAATAGATTCGACATAATAGTAACTAGATTATTTGAGTGACACATTTGATCGAGTTAACTAAATATAAGTCTTAAGTTAAACAAGTTAATTTGTGAAAACATTTTCTGATGTAAAAACCTTTTTATAAATTAAAGTCCTAAGTTTAATATCTTAACTATCACCATTGCTTATGAGTTATATGAAATTATCCGAGTAGTCATCTTTCTCATTATTGAATTCAGTTCAGTTTATTTTAAGTCTGTTAAAGTTTATTTTTCATCTGATTATTTGAACATTACGCAAATCCCTGTGGATGACTTGTTCTTACCTAAAAAGATTATACTACATGCGTGGGTTATACTTTTACTCGTGTGTTTCCATATAATAAAGCGGTATTTTCAGTCTTCTAAATTTAAAGCTTTTGAAACACATCAGAAGTTTTTGGCGTCGTTGCCGGGGATTTCAAATCTGTTCCGTAATCAAACATTTAAAGTAATATTTAACATTCCCTCTTTTCAAAAATCGCCGTACAGTTTTCTAGCAAACTGACCCAAAAAAATTCTCCTTTGGATGCATAAACGTGCTTCCAACTCTGAACTTGTCGAACCATTACCTGAACCTGAACGTATTCAAAATGGAAGACTTCGTCGACGAAACAGAAGAGTTCCATTTGAACAAAGAAACAATCCATCTCAACAACCGAGAGTTGTCTACGTGCCAATTCTCGACATTGAAATTACGATTCCATGGATGATGAACCCATGTGGGCTGCCGACCGTGTTGTCTCTCCGACTCCTGGTTCTGCAATAACTATTCCTGAAACCGCAAATGAATTTGCCATTAAAGGTAACCACTTAACTCTGGTCAAAGTGTGGAAACCATAGAGGGGAGGGGGGGTGGGGGTGAATACGTTTCCATTTAAAAACTTTAAGATCAAAGATTACATCACTCTTCTACCGGCGGTCCCATATATATATGGGGGCTGCCAAGTATATCAGGGGGCCACCTGATTTATGGGACCGCTTCCAGAAGAGGTTTTCGGACTAGATCTTTTATATCAAATCACCAATTAAGTTTGACGTAATATGAGAAGTATCGATAATGGATTTACAATAACTAGCACTTATTCTACCAATATATCCACTCTCACAATGTTTAATACAAAGAGCTACATAACCATGTCTAACACAACATACACAACGATTCACACAATGCAAGTATAAAAGTAAAGCAATAAATATAAAGACATTTCATTTCTCTTTCCATTTTCCTTTACGTTTGGCCTGTGCCACTAAATATCACCTTCGGTCACGAAGCTCCTTGATCCGCCCTTTTTAATACATATATATATATAATATAAACACGTAATAATAAGGAAGACAATCAATAATAGTATAGATAGTAATTACCGTCGGGTTTGAGAAACAAACTTTTAACCAAAGTTGTCTCAAGAACCTCCCGGATGTCGAGTCCTTTTTCGGGTATAACCAAACCCGTTATATTTTATGGCCTAACATAACAAACCTTGTGTTTTATGGCCTAAATACATAACCGCCGTTTCCGCTTACATTTATTTTTATGACACTAACTAAATGTCGATTCCTAAACTTATCTAACCAAATTCTACCACTTCACCAATGTATTTTAAGGCCTAAAATACTAACCAACCCACAATCAACCCATCTAAATATATACATCATTTGGATCTACATACTACTAAAGATTGGAAGACATTGACTCGATCTATATGTAACAAATGTTACAAATGGACTAACTAGACTACATAACTTCAGATCTTGAATATGACCAAAGTTCTTCTCTTAAACTTGAGGGAATAAGAAAAGAGTAGAAGATTGGATCACATTTAAACAAGATTAAACAAGTTAAATGATCAAAGATTTAGAGAAATTTAGTGAGATCTAGAGAGAAAAAGAACTGAGAGATATTCATGCAAAAGGGTTATGAAATCAGTTGGAGATGACCCACTATTTATAGGAGCTGAGAGCTGACAGTCTGACAACGACGGTCCTGGCGGTCCCTTATATATAAGGGGGCCGCCAGGCCTATAAGGGGGGCCGCCGCCAAGACTCCGCTCCATTTTTTGTCTTTTTGTGGGGAAGATTGTATCTAGTATAGAAGCTTCCATTTTGGGGGAAAACCATATTCAATTTTATATTAAATAAAACAATGTCTTTTTACTAAAAGTATTTTTGTGTTTATTTATTTTTATGGAAAAATACTTTTGCTAGAAATGTAATTGTTAAGAAAAAAAATATTTTTCTTTGAATCTCCTACAAGTTTAATTTGTTTGTACATACCTTATGTACTTACATCGAGTGAACCATATGTCGGTGTTAGATGCAGACCTTGAGACATGAATGTTGTTGATATGTATGCATTGATGAATTTTATATTTACGATAACGTTGCGTACTACTTTATGTATTACAGGTACAAGTTGGTTATCACAAAACATAAAGAGATCATATAGATTAAATATCGTAATATTTGCACTAACAATCTCCCCTTTTTTGATGATGACAAGCTATGTTTCTATAGCACATAGTAAGTTTAAAAGTTACTCCTTTACACTACCCTTCTCCCCCCCTCCCCTTTTGTCGAAGCAAAAAGGTATAGTGTAGATTATGGTTGGAGCATATAGGTTGGAGGTTTGTGAGAAGACAGATGAAAGAGGGTATACGTTTTTCTGGGTATATATGTTGGAGAAAGAAGAGATAGTGCTTGCGAGTATATAGGTTTAAGGTATGAGGAGAAGATATGAGAAATAAAGGTGAAGGTGATTGTGTGTTCCTTGGATAGTTTAGAAAAGGTCATGAGAGGTGAGAAGTAGGCAAAGATCAAAGGTAGGACTTTGAGTATAGGGTTGAAGGAAATGAGGAAAAAGGTAGTGATCTATGTTTATGAAATACTTGAGAGTGATTTTTGTTTCTTAGATAAGTTTAAGAGAGATGTCGTGATAATGAAAAGAAGACATGAATATAAAGTAGGTACGTTTAAATATATAAGTTGAAGTCATGAGAATGACCTTAAGGTTTTAAGGTAATTTTGAAGTGAGAGGCGAAGTATTTGGGAGAATGAATAAACCCTTTATTGTATTTGGTTAATCCCCAATTCCTAGCTTTACCTAAGAAAGTGAGCTTGCATCATCCTAGTGAAGTCTTCTATCATCATGGTTAAACTAAATCCAAGCTATTAAACCACATAACTCCTAGCTCCCCCTTGCTTATTGCATCCTCATGATAATTACATTCCTTGTATATTGACTCTAACGGATCCAAGGATCAAATAAATTACCATCGATGCTCAAAAAGTTCAATGCAATTTAAATGAGCAAAACGCTTGCAAGTGCTTCCCCTCGGTGTATGCCCCCCTTGTTTAGGGCACTAAGGAATCAAGATATTGTTGTGCTGCAAAACAAAGTTAGTAGACAAGTGCACATATACATATATAAAAACGTTAGCGGGAAACTAGACATGCACTTCTAGGTTTTATTATTCTGAAGTATGACACTTTGAAAGAAAAGTATAAACTAGACACAAGTAGTCATTATTTTAAAAACAATACAGCCCTAAATGAAGAAAAAAAAATCGAGACGTATGTTTACGGAGAAAGATTAGACCGACTTTTAATAAATGAGAATGGGATTCGTTTATTGATTGACACAAAAATATTATGAGAATGACCTTTTAAAAGTAGACGAATGACACTTAATATCTTGGCAAAATATGTCAATATATATATATATATATATATATATATATACTTTAAAAGAATATAAAGAAAAATAAGACGAGGATGGAGACGATGTGCTCTTGGATGTGAATGAAAATGATTCCATAGAGCCGAAAAGTGGGAAAGGATGAGCGATACTAAAGAAGGAATGTGTTGACGAGAGGTTGATAGAAAAGATTGATATATCATTTGCACTAACAATTGATGTGCATATGATCCTATCGAGACAAAGGTGGATGATTGGGAATTTAAAGGTTTGTTTGGTGTTTTGTTGGTTGACAATGTTGAGGAACAAAGTGGGATGTGAAATGAGGTGGTAGTTCTTTCATGGTGGAATAATAATGAGAGACTCAACAATGTGGTGACTCAATAAAACTTGAAGATTTAATATCTTCTTTATGTTCTTCACTTTCTAAAAAGTGGAAAGTTTTGTGAAGGAGTGACATTTGCATTTTGCAAATTACTTAAATATTTCGGATGAAATAATTAAGTTGTTAAGGGATATATGAGGAATTCTAATAGTAACAAGACTATTAGAAGAGAGAAGAAATGTATAGAAGTGAGAAGAAACGTTAGAGATGAAGAGACTCATTAGAAGTGAAAAGGAACGTTTAGAAGTGAGAAGAAACTTTTAGAAGTAGAAAGACTATCAGAAGTGAAACGACTACTAGAAGAGAGAAGAGACATTTAGGAGTGAGAAGAATCGTCTATGAATTTGTGAAGTGATGGATTGTAAGTCAATCAATTGTAAGGAATGTGTTTGATAATGAGACACATTTCGTTATGAAATTCACTTGACTCTTGAAAACATAAGCAACGATGCTTATGAGTGTTAGGATATGAGGATGACCCATTGATCTATAGAGAGATATTGGGTATAGGTTTGGGTGTGAAGTAGACGTCAACTCGTAGCAGAAGAGCGGAAGTGTTAAGAACAAAAAATTAAATGGTATTACATGTTGCTACCGGCGATCCCAGATTTATCTGGGGGCCGCCAGACCGCCAACATGAGAGATGTTTAGAGAAATTGATGAATTTTTTGAAAATAGTAACATTTTAATTTGCATTTCGCTAATTAAAAATACTTAAAGTACTTCAGATGAAGTAGTTAAGTTGTCACGACATGGAATGGAACATGGACTAGGATCGAAACTAGAAGAAAATAAGAGAACGATTTATGGAATGTGTTCCATCATTCCTAAACCTTGACGGAGATAATTTAACGACTCATGCTTGAGGGGTAAAGAAAGAATGTCGGCGATGTTATCTTCAGATGAAACCTTTTCGTTGGAGATGTTTCCTTTTGGACATTGTCCCGAAGGAAATGGCGACGTATCTTCGGTGTGTTTCGTACGCGAAAATAAGAATAATAATAATAATAATAATAAAGAAGAAAACAAACAAAGATAGAGAGGACGAGCTTGACAATGTCAAGATGGATGGTGGTCTTTTTGAGTATTGTGAATGTTCATAAAACAATCATATGACGAGGTATAAGGTTATCTTAAAGGTGGTAGCGGAAATAGTAGAGTGGAAAGAGATTAGTCATTGTAGGATCCCTTTAACACTTCACTTTATATAATCGATCACGAAATCGGAACTAGAAAGGAGAAAGAAAGAGTTATTCTAGAGAGAGAAACTAGAGAGAGAGATGAGAGAAAAGTGAAAAGATATTTCTTAGATATTTTGAACAATTAACTTTTCCA
Organism: Tanacetum coccineum; assembly: GCA_026074375.1. Taxonomy (NCBI): domain Eukaryota; kingdom Viridiplantae; phylum Streptophyta; class Magnoliopsida; order Asterales; family Asteraceae; genus Tanacetum; species Tanacetum coccineum. The sequence continues at coordinate 21,137 of BQNB010117573.1, forward strand.
AGTGGAAAAGTTC
>BQNB010117574.1:0-18615 GCA_026074375.1 Tanacetum coccineum
AGTGTAGATAACACTTTTTGTTCCATAAAGATAATGTCTCCATATTTTAAGGGCGAACACCACCGCACCCAATTCCAGGTCGTGGGTGGTATAACTTTTCCCATGCTTCTTTAACTGTCTTGACGCATATGCTAACACTTTGCCCCGCTGCATCAGCGCGCACCCGAAACCTTGTTTCGATGCATCACAATAGACCACAAAATCGTCTGGTCCATCGGGGAGTGCTAACACTTGAGCATTGCATAGATTCTCCTTCAGAATGCGGAAAGCTTCATCTTGCTTATCGCCCCACACATATGTCTTATTCTTTTGAGTCAACAGGGTGAGAGGCTTGGCAATCTTGGAGAAATTCTTGATAAATCTTCGGTAGTAACCCGCCAATCCTAAAAATGAACGGATTTCAGTTGGCGATTCAGGAGTCTTCCAGTTCTTGACAGATTCAACCTTGCTAGGATCCACGTGGATACCGTCACGGTTGACCACATGTCCTAGGAACTGGACTTCTTGTAACCAAAATTCGCATTTTGAAAATTTAGCATAAAACTTTTCCTTCTTGAGTAAGTCTAAAATCGTCTTCAGGTGGACTTCATGCTCTTCTTCTGACTTTGAGTAGATTAAGATGTCATCAATGAACACAATTATGAATTTGTCTAAATACGGCTTGCAGACACGGTTCATTAAGTCCATAAATATTGTTGGCGCGTTTGTCAGCCCAAATGGCCTAACTGTGAACTCAAAATGCCCATATCGGGTTCTAAACGCGGTTTTCGGTATATCTTCTTCTCGTACTCTTAACTGATGATATCCTGAACGAAGATCTATCTTTGAGAAACAACACGCACCTTGTAATTTATCAAACAAGTCGTCAATTCTGGGAAGAGGATAGCGGTTCTTTATAGTCAGCTTATTTAATTCCATGTAGTCAATACACATTCTCATCGCACCATCTTTCTTCTTAACAAAAAGCACGGGTGCTCCCTGGTATGTGCTTAAATACACATACCTTTTACCTTTAAAAACGAGCTGAAATAACCAAAAACGGACTTAAAATGCCTGAAAGGGCTAACCGGTATGGAGATCTAACAACTGGCGATGCGCCTAGAATCAGATCAAATGCAAAATACTATCTCTCGCATAAGAAGGTAAACTAACAGCTCGGCTGAAATACCACAGGGAAGTCTCGGATAACACGATGTCATTAAGCATTTTTTCTCATCAGCCTGACATGCAAGTAGAACGAAGATCCTTTTCCCCGGCTCTCGCCTGACTTTAAGAATCTTAGCCATATCGGAAGAGGAATATGAACAATCTTCACATAACAAATCGATGAAGAGCTTCGGTGTATGCCAACCAATCCTTCCAATGATACACATCAAAAACTTCCTACCGGGTTGGCAATACGTCTATTTTAAACACGTGATTTAACAAGACTAAGGTGCAACTACGTAAAATGGTATTTGTGCTAACGAATTTTCCGTTTGCTAACTCTACTTTGTAGCTAGTGTTTAAAGTGGTTGGGGCAATATCAATAAAAGGTGTAAACGCAGAAGATACAAAACTCTTCTCAGCACCAGAATCAAAGAGGATACAAGCGTAGTGATCATTAAGAAGAAACGTACCCGTGACCATATTCAGATTCTGCTGCGGGTTTTCAACCACCACATAAGCTCTCGCACGAGCTCCCTCATTTGGAGGGTTCCTTCCCTTAGGACACCTATTCTTGTAGTGTCCCTTCTCCTCACAACCAAAACAGGTCATATTCTACAAAGCATTTCCTCCTGCATCTAGAAACCTAACCCGACAATCCTTCTCCTCATGACCAAGCCTACCATATTTACCACACTTAGGAGGGCATTGTCCATTGTGGTGAGAGTTACAACGGTTGCACTTTGGTATATTTCCAGCATAACATCTACCCTCGGCTGAGGCTGCAGCATAGGCCCTGGCAGTTTCCTGCCTCCTGTTTTATTGTTGGTGATAGTTGTTGTTTCGGTTGTGGTTGTTTGTTTTAATGTTATTGTTGTTGCTATGGTTATTGTTGTTGGTGTTTCTTTGGTTGTCTTCCTATTTCCTTTTATTGCTTTCACCAATTCTAGCAGCCCTACCCTGAACTGATTGCTCGACCAGTTCACAGGCCATGTTGATTGCCTCATGCAAGGTCGCAGGCTTTGAAGAAGTGATGTTTCCTTTGATTCTTTCAGGAAACCCACGAATGTACTTTTCAATCTTCTTACTTTCAGTGGACACCAATTCAGGACACATCAGAACTAGTTCGTGGAAACGATTACTGTAAGTCTTCGATATCATCTCCTTCAGAGTCAGAGTCCAAAGTCTTTTCCATCCTTGGATTCAGTTTGCTGGTCATATTCAGTGGTCATCATAGCTTTCACGTTGCTCCAGGGGATCTGATTAGCATTAGCAAGTCCCAAAGTCTGAACATTTCTGTTCCACCAGGTTAGAGCACGACCCTCGAACGTGCACATAGCAAACTTCACTTTGTCATCTTCAGCACATTTGCAAATTTCAAACACTTGCTCCATCTTTTCGAACCAACGTTTCAGTCCGACTACACCCTCAGTCCCCTTGAAAGAGTGAGCTTGCCATTCATAAATGTCTTATACGAACATCCATGCATCTCTGGTACAACAGTTCCTCCAGTATTTGTTGATCCGGATCCACCAGTATTGTTTGAGTCAGCTCTAGTTATTTTGTATTTTTCAATGGCTTTGGCCACACGCTTTTCCGCTATCTTCCTAACATATTTCTTCTTAAATCTCCTGGGCGGCATGATTCTGGCAACACAAGTACATAATTCGTTAAGAATTTGTAAAGGTATGCAGAGTCATGGCATATGTAAATAATGGAGAATGATTATAAATAATCAATAAATTATATCAGGATGGTCGATATTTACATAATTAGAACCGATAGAAATAGATACAGATATTTCCAAGAAGGTAGACGTAAGAGATCGAATTTAAAACCAGTATAATATACTCTAAGATTATTATAAAATGCAGATAATGACAATCGGAAAAGTAAGATAAGGATCAAGAATACGCGCGCTGGATATCGGATAGCGATGGAGGATTCTGTATTTAAAAAGAAAGAAAAGAAGAACCTTTAAACTTTGTTGTTATAGACTAGTTTTTTGAAAATGCCCAGTTCCCCAATAACCTTGGCTCTGGTACCATCCGTAAACACCCCCAAAACAGTAGCAGTGGAATGGTAACAATAGTGGTTCTACGTCAAAGTACAACATTAAGATATAGGAAATGGACCTTAAATGGAACAATATATGTAAGATAAGATATCATTCGATGCCAAAGCAAAATAGTCAGAGTTATACATTTAGGTCCCCATATGTTTAAAGTCATAAACATTGTCCACATTCGTTTTTTAATTAAACATAAGCATCCATCCTACCAAAGGTGACTTCTAAGTTTTTATAGATAAAAGTTGCATCAAAATTTAAATAAACAAGAATCCATCTTCATTGATATCATCACGCTCCCATCCAAGCTTATACCTAGGACCTGAAATTAAACTGCTAAAAGTCAACACAAGGTTAGAGAATCCAATAGGATTGTCGGTAAAAAGAGTGGACCAAAAAGATTTAAGTATAGTAAGACCGTGAATCATTATTCATGTATCCAAAAAATAGTATTATTGCACAAAGCTCCTGACACCGAACCTTAACACTAAATAAATAAATCATAATAATAATTGCCCCACACAGTAAAAAATGCATGATGCCAAACAAACCACGTACTATTACCAAATGTTAAATGCACCATGAGTCAACTTGTGACCCCAAAGAAAGTGGGGATTGTCAGTCCGATAGACTATCCACAACACTCCGCGTTACTGAATATAGAAACTCAAGTTCATGATAACGGGGACTTAGTGGCAAGGGACTTAGTGCAATAATATGATCCATGAAATACGCATAACAGTTTAAAACACTTGTGTCGTAGTAAAACAAGTAAGTCTCCACCCTTAGAGTTTGTAAAACAGTAGATAGAAAATGGGCTATGAACTCACCTCGATAGAAATGGTAAACAATAAGTATTCACAATAGGAAAATTGCGTCACGAAGGAATCCAAGCGTAACCTACACCAATACAGGTTGTATAAGTACTAAATACTTTGAATTATTTAATAGGTCCGTATAGGCTCAATCATACTATCGTTTGGGCTTATCTTAATTAAGAGGTCATGTAGTGACTTATGAGAGCTAGGACCACTTTAAATCGTAAATCCAACAACATCGTCGAAACGGCCACCCCGACAGAGTGTGCCCTCAGTATAAAACTCCCTAGTAATATTAGTACTTTGATTAACTTAATACCACTTATAATTCTATCAAGCTACAACACTCACCATCCCTAATCGTTTTTTATAAATCATATTTATCAAGTAAAAACATTTATAAGTTAATACTTTAGCAAAACTGGCGTCACTTTCTCGTTTTTAGTCCGTTTCTATCCGTTTCTACGTCCACCCTTTGTATTAAGACGAGTTACGAATATAACATTTTCAAAATTTTGAGTTCCTCCTGATGAAATACGTTATTTTACTGTTCATACCAGTTTATAAATTTATTTTTATAAATTTAGTTATCGTAAATGTCGTATTTTATTCGTTTTAACTCCGTTTTTAGTGATTCTTTCGAGTACGTTCTCGTATTTAAAAGTTTTATCATATTAATGATGTTTTAAAAATATAAGTTTCTGTGGTGAATAGTAATTTTTATAAAAATAGTTTTATTAAATTATATATTTAACGTAAACTTGAAATCGTCGTATCTTTTTCGTTATAAATCGGTTTTTCAAGTTTCTTATCATTTTGGAATCGTCATAAGGTGTATTATCTTTATAAAATGTAAAACCTACTATCTAAAACACGAACTAAAACAGCCCACAAATGTCTTTAATCTTACATGAAATCATAAACTTTCCTTAATTAACTTTTAATCACTAATTTATACTTAAACATTTTCCACTTAAGCCAACATGTTAACATACTTATAATCTCATTATTCCATGATATTACCAATCACATATCATATAGAAAAAGTGTACAAAATACATAATCACAAGTAAGTTAATCCATTTTAACATGGTTTAAAACCCTAAATGTGATTTAGTTATATAGAATCATGTAAACACATAAAAATAAATAAAAGTAAAGACATAAAGGTTATAGATAACTTATATGATAAATTGACGATGAGAAATATAATCTAACCCTTGTTTAGATTTTTAAACCAAGCTTGCAAGGAAAAATTAGAAACTTAATTTCCCCAGAACCCTAATTTCACTTCTTGCTTCAACACTTGAAAATACTTAACCTACCATCAAACCATCTTAGTAGTCTTAGATATGTTGTGTGTATCTTGTATAAGTGGTAAAATTTTTTTATGGATTAAGTATGGTCCTTTTGGTATGCCGTGACTAAAGGGGGAAGGAGGGAGGAAGAGTTTTTGTGTTTTTACACCTTGAACGAAAGAAGTGTGTGATAATAAGCAGAAAAAGCCCTTATATATCCTAAAGACTAGTCAAGAACACTTAGAGTAAAACATGGAAGTCTTTAGTCTTTGTCTCCAAAAGAAAGGATCAACCAAGGATTTAAGGAATCTGTGTTTTATTGGTTTCCCTAAGAAGATGTAATTCCCATGAAATCAATGGTAGATGTTTAGCTATTCTTTATTGCCAAATGAAAAATGAAGTATTATTGAATAATGTAGAAGTTGAAGTTTTATAAAACATAAATGCACTAACTTTGTAAAGTGTATTTTTTCTATTTGTTTCCGTGTAAGGTCGGCTCAAGTGATGAATGTAGGTAAAGTTTTATAAAACTTTTAAGCATTGAGATATAAACATAGGGTATTTTTGAAGCGTAGAAAACATTTTGTGATTCGAAAATACCTAAACGTAATTTATCGCGAAATGTGTTTAAACGTTTACGCAACCAATAAAAAAAATAATAGAAAAAAGTTTTATTATTACTTTCGTTAAAAATAGTATAATGCTCGCTGACGAAACTTTATTATTCGTTGGTGGTCCGTTTACGGTTGATTGTTTAATTTATACTTACGCTATTAACTTAACTAATAAAATGTTAAAAAAAAGTAAAAAAAAAAAACACGTACGAGAAAGAAAAAAATAATTAGTGAATATATATGACTTCGTAATGACCTGAAAAAACGGAATGTTACACTAGCACACATATATAAACATATAGAACATAAGAATCACACAAAATGAACTCTTAGCCATTTCTAAAAGTATCACTAACCTGATTAAATCACGGTTGTTACAGTATCCCCTCCTTGAGGAAATCTCATCCTGAGATTTAACTAGCAGGCTCAACAACTCGGTCCACGAACAACTGTGGATACTTAATCCTCATCTGGTACTTCCGTTTTCCCTAGTAAACTCATGACCAGTTTCGAATTCCACCTAACTTCCACAAGCGCTATTTCCTATCGTTTTAACTTCTTACTATCTCGATCCATAAACTCTACAGTTCCTCGAGAAAAACAAAGTGTCCTTGTCGACCTTAATCTCATCTAATAGCACATGTAAATTAGCATCCTCCAAACACTTATTCAGATTGACACATGAAAGTGTCATGCCGCTATCAACTCCTCAGTAACCTCAACCTAAACGATAACAAGGCAAATCCTTCCAGAATCTCAAACGGGTTTCTATCATATCTTGGTGGTAACTTACCCTTCTTTCCAAATGCACTACGCCCTTCCAAGGCGACACCCTTAATAATACCCGATCTCCACCATAACTCTAACGGCTTAAGCCTACTAATCATCATAGCCCTTTTTGAACGATCTCTTGCGCTTAGGCTTTTCCTTACCAACACTACCTTAACGTCCCGTTTCTTGTACTAACTCAAGTCCAGTCAAACTACTCTCTCCAATCTCTGCCCATAGAACAGGCGACCTACATTTCCTTCCATACAAAGCTTCAAACGGAGCACTCCAAATGCTCAAATGATAACTACCACCAAATTCAATAACACATGCCCCTCATTATATCTTCCAAAGCCTGAATCATACGTTCACTTTGTCCATCCGCTTGAGGATCCTAAGTAGTACTCAAATCCAATCGCGTCTCTAACACTTTCTGCGGCGTCTGCCAAAACCACGAGGTAAATCATCCATCTCAATCGAGTATCATCGTCACAGAATTCATCCTTACTATAATCTATCATATAAATCCTTGCCACTTCACATAATCACAACCTTCTTGTAAGCTAGAAAAGATCTAACTTGGTCAGTCTAAGACCCACACCAAATCACATCAACTCACTTCCTGACCATGGAAATTTAGTTATAAAATCCATTGGTGATTTATCTCATTTTCAACTCAAGTATCTCAGGCTATTGCAGCAAGCCAAAAGTCTTTGACATTTTAGCCTTCACCTCTTAAACAAATCCGACAATTGCTAACATATGTAGCTATATCCTTTTCTACACATGACTACCAATACATGTCTCTAAGGTTATAGTACGTCTTATCCGCTCTCGGATGTACTAAGTACCTTGATGCATGGGCCTCATCCATTATACTTCCTACCAATAGAATCCAAATTTAATGCATAAAGTACAAACTCTCGTATCCTTTTCTTTCCATATGTTGATCTAAACCACTGTATCTTTCTGCAAGTACGGATTCTCCTTTCTTGGATGCACTCACTTGGGCTGCCATTTTGTATTTGTTCCCCCTATTTTTTTGTTCTTTTTTTTTGTTTTATATTTTATTTGTTTTTTTTTTTCCTTTTTTTGTTTTTTTTGTTTTCTTTTTTTTTTTCAATGTCTATTCCCCATACTCGTCTTTGATTACACCTCTTCTTTCCTACTCAACGCATCACCCACTACATTCGCTTTATCGAAGTATCACACAAATCATTCTTCAAAGTCTGAAAAGCCTCTTCTTGTTCTAAACTCCACCCATACTTCTGATTCCTCTTAGTTAGGGAAGTAAGGAGGTTCAACAATCTAAAAAAAATTGCGATGAACGTCGGTGGTAACCTGACAATCCTAAGAATAATCATCCAATTCCTCACTGCCTCACAGTAGCCCTCAAAATATTAAGTCGACATGAATTTCGAATCATTATGTATTTAAGTCTCGTCAATCATTTATGTTAACGATTGTAATAGAAATGTATCGGGATTGGGGCTCAATAGTTAATCTAATATTGTATATGTTTCGGGTTTAATCCCAAGCAAAACCCGAGCCCGTGTCCTAGTCAAATATCTCGAACGTCACTTAATGTGTCGGGGTTCATAAGTAACTTTTCCACCAAGGAAAAGTAAGTTGATTTCATAATAAACATTTCACTTTTCTATTTTCTCTCCCATCTCACTCTCTCTCTCTCTTCTTTCTCTCTCTAGGAAATCATCTCACTCTCTTTCTATATTTCTTGATCTAGATTCGTGTATGATATGAAGTGTATGTGTTAAAGGGATCCTACAATTAGTATCAGAGCTACAGTGGATTTGTGTATGATTCTTATGGCTAAACAAGATCAAATTCGTGGCTTGTTTGTTTATTTTTTTGTTTGAAAATAAAGCAAGAAAAAATCAAAGTTTGATCTTTGTTTGTGGTTAAATGTGTTAAAGATTTGTACTTTCGGGCTTAGAACTATCCCTTGCATCATTACTAGGTGGTTTTAACATCATTTCGTGGCTTTCAAGAATGGTTGATGATTTTTTTCTTGGCTTCATTTTGTCTAACTGAAAGGGTGTTCTTGATTGCGTTTTGGTCATTGCGTTTTGGTCATTGCATTTTGCTCTCACTGCGTTTTGGTCATTGCGTTTTGTTTATTGCGTTTTGGTCATTGCGTTGTGCCTACTAAAGACCCTTTATCAAAGTAAATCTCAACATTATGCTGCCCAAATCGCAACAAATCTTGCGTTTTGCCTAGAAGATCTTGCGTTTTGCTCATTGCGTTTTGTCTCAAGGTTGCGTTTTGCTCATTGCGTTTTGTCTCAAGGTTGCGTTTTTCTCATTGCGTTTTGTCTCAAGGTTGCGTTTTGCTCATTGCGTTTTGTCTCAAGGTTGCGTTTTGTCTCATTACGTTTTGACTAAAGACACTGCGTTTTGTCCATTGAAAATCCTTGTTTTAAAAACCTAATTTCCCGAAAAACAAGAACTTAAAAGACATTCAATTCACAACAAACAAACCTTAAACACAATCAATTACTCACTCATGGTTTTCTATTGATTTTGTAAAATCCCGTTAAACTCTTTATCGGTTTTAATCATGGACTTGTAAAATCCCGTGATCGTTAATTGTATTCAAAACCACAACTTCAATCACATCATATCCACTTAAGATCCAACAACTTTCACACTTCATAACTCTTAACCATTCATTCATCATGACTACTCCAGTCAATACATCCTCAACAAATACTCAAATGCACAACAATATCATGGCAGCTGGTTAAAAAGATCGTCCACTAATGCTTGGACCAGGAAGATATTCACAATGGAGATCACGTTTTCTACGGTAGATTGACACGAAACCAAATGGTGAGGGACTGAGAAAAATCATACTATCTAGTCCCTACGTGCCATCTACTGTACTAGTTCAAGCTGTTGCTGCAACGGAAGGTAATCCTGCAATACAACAACATGCAACTATTGAAACAGTATTGAACATGACTCCATAGAACAAAGAACACTTCTGTCTGAAAAAAGAAGCAATTTTCTTGCTTTTAACTGGTATTGGAGATGAAATCTATTCCACTGTTGATGCTTGTAAAACAGCGAATGAGATGTGGATAGCCATTGAAAGGCTACAACAGGGTGAATCATTGAACGTACAAGATGTAAAGACCAATCTGTTCTGGGAATTTGGGAAGTTAAACTTCTCGAGATGGAGAATCAATGTAGTCGTATTACTCACGGTTTTTTATAAAATGATAAATGAATTGACAAGGAACAACTTGCAAGTTACTACAATGCAAGTGAACGTTCAATTTCTTCAACAACTTCAACCAGAATGGTCAAGATTTGTGACGGTTGTCAAGCAACCAAAAGAAATAGACACCATCTCATATCACACACTTTTTGACATTCTAAAGTAGTATCAAAATATATCTCTCTCATGATATCCGTGCTGGAGAGACTAGCCAAAAAGTGCAAATCCATTAGCACTCTTGCCACAGCTCACCATATTACAGATAATTACTAACAAGCCACCAAAACCTCAAAGATCAATGCAACCATCATCTTCTACAAGACCTAGTGCATCTACCAGACACAAAGCAAATAGATCGCCCAACTAGTTACACCTCAAACTAAGTCAGTATCTGAAGAAGACAGTGCTCCAGAACAAGCTCGGAGGGATATATGACAAGTAAAAGAATTGGCACACCTTGCGAAAGTATTTCAAAAGTCTCTACAAACCAACCAACAACCAACCTTTCCGAACTTCATCAAACTCCAGGAACAAGACGAAGATACCACACCCATGGTATAACAAACTATAATCAGTTAGGTATTTGGGAATCAAAGGACATTGACAGTTGGCTGGACTAGGGAAACTATAGGCAGTCCGTAGAGCAACAGAATGGAATACAGTGCTTTAAACTGCAAGGGATTTATTGGGGGGGGGGGGGTGGGGGGGGCCGACTATGCAAAGGAAAGCAGGACGCCAAGCGTGTTAAAGACTACTCGTATCATAAGGAAAAGATGAATGATTGCAAACAAGCTGAACACTTTGTTCCACTGCAATCAGAGCAAGCTGATTGGTTAAGCGGACCACGGATGAAGAGATTAGATGAACAGTAATTGGAAGTACATTACAGTTTCATGCAAAGATTCAGGAGGTCCTTACCTGAAGAATCTAGTTCTACTAATCAGCCATTGAACATGTACAAAACCGCTGATGATATATGTTTTTGCAAATGAAAGACGACACTGAGCAACCAAAATCATTAAAGACACATTAGATATGGAGAATGATTGATACAAATGGTCACTCCTGAGATATATCAAACATAGTAATAATGATAAATACAGGTGACTAAAATGTTGCAGAATGTGTTGATGAGCGTGCTGCGCTTGCTAATTTAATTGCAAATTTAACTCTTGATACTGAGGAAAACAAAACGATTTTAAAGCAATTAAAGAAAGCAAACGCATCATTGACTCAAGAACTAAGGAGTCAGAACTAACCTTTTGGGAAAAAAAATTGGAGAACGGTTAGGGCTTTAAGGGAGGCTAACTATTGTCGTGATAGTTGTCTTCTTTGCACTCGAACAAACAGAATGAGCTTGAGAAGTACATAGCCTTTAATGACCGAACGATTGATTATGAAATTCTTCAAACAAAGTTAAATGAAACTCTAGGGCTATTAGCTCGTAAATACATTGACATAAAAGAAGGTTTAAAAACTAAAGCCTATGAAATTTCAGTTGTCAATCAAAAACATGATGAGTTAGTAAAAAGGAGTATTTTAACAAAGTCACAATTTGAAGGTCAACTCAAAGAGAAAAGTAAGGTCATTTCGGATTTAAAGGTTAAGGAAGAAAAAGATATTGACAAGATGATTGAAATGGACAAACAATTAAAGTTTTTGAATGAAATTGTTTACACTCGTAATCAGTCAATTAAAACCTTCAATTAAGTCACCAAATGCACGACATAAAAGGTAGACCAACCTTGCTAAACCAAGGTACTCAAGAAAGGCTTAATCTGAAAAGCCCCTTTGGTAATGAGAATCCCATATGAAACTCTAATCTTGCAAACAGATTTGGCCCCAATAGGGAAGAGACCATGACCTCTTCCAAATGAGAGTATAGTCAAAATTGTACAACAAAGATTATGTTAAACCATATGATTACACAAAACATAATAGTCTTTATGAAATTTTCAAAGCACCCTCACTGGAGTATCTTTATCATGGTTAACGTGCAAAAGAAGTTAGGAAGACAATGCGGGAGGAAAACCGTTTGTTAGAACAAAACCAAACATTGCTAACAACGTTGCCTTTCACCCGTTTCGAAATCCATCGTAAAAGTAGACAGTTTTAACGACATGACAAATTAACATCATCAATTAGAGAAAATTGTTGAACAAGCTTGGTTTAAAACATACTAAGTGATTATTTTTTGGTGCCAATGCAAAGATATGGACGTTTTGATAAAACTAATTAATGCCTCTTTCCATAAAACTCAAAATGATAGTTTTTGTTTTGAACATGAACTTAAAACGGAAATGCATAAAGATTATGAGTACGTTAAATCCCTTGAAAAAGAGGTTGACGAACCTGAATCTGAAAAGGCTGATTTTTCTAACATATATGATCTACTTCTCGAAAGTGTGTGTCTAAAGATTGTTACACTGTTTCATATTTTGCATTCTCTGTCTGATTTAAATGCTTATGCTGAATTACAATGAATGTATCTTCATAAAGTCAAAGAATTTGAGTGTCTTGCACAAAAGCTTTCGAAACAAACTGAATCTGTTAACAAAGAAGTTCATAATAAGCTTTTAAAGAGTTTTTGCTAAACTGAAAACCACTTGATTTCTCTTTGAACTGCTTAACAACAATGTAAAGAACAAATGAAAAACAACTCAGTTTGTAAAGAAAACGGATCAAATGTATTTCGAAAAGAACGTGAACAATATCATGAAATACAGGATTTGAAAGCTCAAATGCAAGACAAGAACATAGCCATCAGTGAGTTAAAGAAACTCATTGAGAAATGCAAAGGAAAGTCTGTAGAAACTCAGTTTGATAAACCATCTGTTGTTCGACAACCAAATGCTCAACGAAATTCAAAAACCATCAGTTTTAGGAAAACCGACCTCCTTTTTTAAATTCTCTTAATATGAGAAGTTTTCAAACGAAACAGTCGGTTAATAAAACTATGCATGCGGATGTTGTAGTTAAAAAAGTCACATCAATTAGATTGCCTCGATAGAAAACAAGCGGAAATACACTCGAATGTGCTTAAACCAAGAATGTATAGAATTGCCACTACCACAACACAAAACAGAGAACCGCAGTTGCCTCATGCTTCTAGGAATACTAATCCTCACATGTCTAAATCTTCAGGAGTAAATCACACTACTAGTGTTAGCATACACAGCTTAAGTGCTATCAGAGTTAAAGATAAGGTCGTGCCAAACAATAGATGTTGTTCGAGGTTGATGGTCTTCATAGCACTTGAAGTTTATGCAATGTAGTTTTTTCTATTTTGTATCTTGTGTTATGATTGATCATTATGTTGCATTCTCGAGTTTCCGTCATTGTCGGGGTGTGACACATGACTCCTGGCCAATCCAACATGATTGTCGAAAGGCTTGATGACTATCTCCTCGAACAGGATTTTTAATATGCTTTCGTATGTGTCCATCCCTTTTTAATTCTCTTGATTTAATCTTATTGGTAAAAGTGGCAACTCTGACCCATTTATCTTTGAAGGGGTCGATATAGGTTTTTGTCATATCTGGGTTAATTTGGTAAAATAATTTAAGCGGGCTAAGAGTTTTATTGTAGTCTATTTATTATGCAGATGTTGCTTATATCTTATTTCAATCATGTAACACAGTAATTATCTAACAAATGCTGACATTTTTGAACAAATTCCATTTAACCCGTACAATATTAACTGTTATGACCGTATCCCGTATTCTTCTATTACCCATCTCCTTTTTTGCCACCTTTACTAATTGGCCGTTCTGATTTGGTAACGATATATAATGATTTGCAGGAACTATTGATACAATATTAGTAATTAAAGTTTGTGGAAAATATCATGGAGTTGTAATCCAGGGTGCTTGATGCCTTGATGACAGATATAAACAAACAATCTTTGAATTGACTTCATTGTAATAGAAAATAATGATTATAGTTTCCTAATAAAGCGATAGAAAATTAGAATGTCAAATGGTTACTGTGCTTACACAAATATAGTACAAACTATTAGTTGTAATGACGTGTTGTATATTACTTTATCATTTTTATGGTATTTAAAACCATAAACACATTACTATCAGGCTTCAACAATTTCCAACAACAAACTAGCCCCCGGCGCAACGCGCGGGTAGTATTCCAACTCGTTTTGAATATAACCCTAACCGTCACAACTCTTACATGACGACATGCTTTTCGTCATTTGGATGAGCTTGTTCAAAGAGAAGATTCTAGAAGATGATAACTATATACAAGTATAAGTATAGGATCATACTTGTACACTATAATCAGAGCCGTCCCATTGATTTAGGTGGCTCGGTGCAAAATTACCAATGAGGCCCCCTAAATTAAGTAAAAACTTAACTATCATAGAAAATGTATAACATCATTGCGTATGTTTTTGTTTTGTTTTTAACTTTTTATGGTGGAGATAGTTTGTTTTTTACTTTTGTAAGTGGTCATATCCAATGCATGTATTTCACTCTTTTGAAATTAAAAAAAAGCAGTAAAAATTCAAAACACAATATACTTTGACATGTATAAATAGTTAAATGCTAATGGACACTCACTAAATTGGAGGCCTTTCACAAATGGTGGCTTAGTGCAGCTGCTCCAATTGCACAGGATCACCATTCACTATAATATTCGGGTTTTGGGACCCAAGGGGTATTAACATCCTTGCTTTATAATTTAGGGGATTTCGCAGTCAAGTCGGGGATTTATGGTCAAAGCGGGGTTGGGTACGGTTTTTTTCCAGCCATCTCTATCACCAAAGTCTAATACGTAATGTATACTACCTCCTACATTGTTTTATCCAGAAAGTTATATTTTTGTTGTAACTATATTAATTATAGTCAAAATCTTAATTATTTAACCTTACTAATGGCACTTCAACCATATGAAAACGGGTCATATTAGGGTTGAACTTGTTCAAAAGCGGGTATAATACAGTTGTACTTGTTTAAGAAACGGGTAAAATATACTAAAGTAGCTCAAATGAAATGGATGGGCTGAACTTGCTCAATGGAAGTGATATATTCTTATGTAGTCTGACATGTTAAGTTACAATGGAAGTGTAGGCACTAGGTAGGTGTGCCCTACGTGACCTTACGTATTCCGAGTTGACTTACCTCTAAAAATGACCTTTAGAACCATTAACCAACCCACATGTTTACCCATTTCTAATCGACCATTTCTTAGCTATTCATTTTGAATCATTACCTTACCCGCTCATTCATTAATTTGCTCAAAATAAAGTTACATGTTGGAAAAAGGGTATTGTGACATGTAAGTTTAAATTTAGTTCTTTTTTCTTTTTAATAAAAAGTGAAAAAAAAACCAATAATTATGCTAACCATAGTAAGCTTAGTGTTTTTGCTTGGCAAATTTAGACTAACCTTTTCTTTTTTTATTTCACCTATGTAGATGATGCCATGATGGTGGCGTAATATACATGGGAATCTGAACTATAGAGATGTTATGTTATCACATTTGACTTATTCATCGCCTATTGCTTATGTTCGGTTGAGGATCACTTCCAATGTATCTACTATTGGGGATTTCCAATGGAGGCTAGCATCACTTCCAATTCGGTTTGGTGGGTTGGGTTTATGTTCGGCTGAGGATGTATCTACTTATGCTTTTGTGGCCTCGAGGGCGCAATCTTGGAGTTTGCAGGACCACATTCTTTAGGGATGTGGTATTGATGGGGCTGATTCTGACTATGGATATGCATTGGATCGTGTGCGCATGTCCCTCCCTGAATTCGATCTTAGCGGTTTCTCTAACAAGGACACCGCCCGCCCCAAAGCCCAGAATGTTTTGGCGTATGCCCTGTTTAGTGAAATTGTCAAGAGTTTGGGAGTGAGCTTTGATTTATCCCCTCGCCAAAAAGCAGTAGTTGAATGTCTCCGAGCTCCCCGTGCTCAGAATTTCTTGACCGTTATCCCCATTGAAGGACTAGGCCAACATATGTCGGCTCTGGAGTACCGGACTATCCTTAAGTACCGGCTAATGATCCCTCTGTTTCCGGTTGATGAGCCTTGCCCAGTTTGCCGCAAGGTTTGTTTGGATTCTTTTGGTGAGCATGCGGTCCATTGCAAGGAGTTACCTGGTTTCAAATATAGGCATGATTTGGTTAGGGATGTTCTGTATGATGTTCTTAAACGAGCTGGAATTTCTTCTAGAAAGGAGGCCCCCGTGAACTTTCTGACAGATCCACTCGAAGGGAGGTCTACCTTACGGCCAGCTGATATACTTGTGTTTGGGTGGGCCGGGGGGAAACATGCTTGTGTGGATCTTACTGGAGTGTCCCCTCTTGTTGGGCTCAGGGACAATGGATTTGTTGCAGGACAAGCTGCGTTGAAAGCGGAATCGAGCAAAGTTGCTAAACACGAGAAAGCTTGTTTAGAGAATCAACACGTGTTTATCCCTTTTGCTTTTGATACATTTGGTTTTCTAGCATCGGAAGCAGATGAGTTTTTGAATAGGGTTCAACGGGTTGTGCAAAGTAATTTTTCGACCCCTAAGACACAAAACTTTATTTTTAGTAGGATTGGTTTTGCCATCCAAAAAAGGGTTGCGGCGCAGCTTGTTGCCCGTTTGCCCGCCATCTTATTGTAAACGTTGTTTTCTATAAATGTAAGGAGTATAGAATGAAAAAAATTAAGTAAAAGTAGGGTCACTATAACACCAGAAATGTTGGTGTTAACCAGAGAGCCTGTTTTTAGTGTTTTCGTTTATTTTGGTGTTATGAAAAAAAGTGATGACGTGACACCACTTTTGCATGACGGCACGAGCACGACGGCTCAACCGTACCCGGAGCTCTTAAGCCTTTAGCTCAACTTGTTGGATGCAATCACATGGTTATGAGTAGACATTTAGTTCCGTTTTTGTCCGATGTGGGAGTAAATTTATATTCGATATGGCACTATCATTTTCCTTTAGCTCAACTTGTTGGATGCAATCACATGGTTATATTACTTTACTTAATTAAAAGGCAGTGTGCTTTCGTGCTGCCTTTTAATATTAAAAAAAACTTACTCGTTTGGCACGTAAGTTTAATATTAGAAGTTTTTTTACAATACGCAACCTTAAACTATATAACAAGTTAATAAAATGACTTCAAACTTTTATCTATTTACGAATTTTTAATATAACAAATTTAATCATAATCGATTATGAATAGGTATATCTATCGGTTCATTCGTAAGAAAATATGTCATTCAAAAGATCATCGAATTGCCAACAAAACGAGCTCAATATTGCAATGTTTCTGACATATTTGCGATTTTATAAAAAAAATTGAGGTTTAATATATATTTTCAAGAAACTTACGGAAATAGTCCATGCGGTTATTGGTTCGTTGCAGGGTAAAAGTTGAAAAATACCCACGAACTTTCAAAAATGTCCCGACATCACCAACGAACTAAATTTCGTCCTACCTACACCAACGAACTTGTTTGTTATGTGTTAATATTACCAATATGACCGGCTAAATTTCCACGTCATTTTTTTATATCCACATGTTCTTTAAAAATTGCCACATGTATAATTCTTACACACATGGATTGGCTAGTTATATCATAAAATGACTAAATTACCCTTTTCTTTTTTTCTTTTGATCTTACTTATAATTTCTTTTTCTTTTTTAACAAAATTCCTCATTAAAAATAACTTAGCTAAAAAATCTGGTAACATAGAAAGTATGTGCAATTCTTTTTTTTCCTTCAAAAATCACACATTTATCCATAGTGTTAGCCTTAAAATATTGAGTCGAACATGAAGTTCGTTCATTATGTATTTAAGTCTCGGTCAATCAATTAGTTAACGTTGTAATAGAAATGTATCGGGAATCGGGCTCGATAGTTAATCTAATATTGTATATGTTTCGGGTTTAATCCCAAGCAAAACCCGAACCCGGGTCCTAGTCAAATATCTCGAACGTCACTTAATGTGTCGGGGTATATAAGTAACTTTTCCACCAAGAAAAAGTAAGTTGGTTCATTTATAAAAATTTCATTTTCCTTTTTCTAATTTCTCTCTCAACTCTCTCTCTCCTCTTTCTCTCCGCATCAGGTGGTATTTGACCGAATTTGGGAATCTATTAATCATTGTCTAATCAAAACATAACATCAAGACAAACAAACTTCAAGGACTAATTACAAGGACTCTGGACTTTAATTCGGACTACAAGGACAATTAATCAAAAACAACAAACAATCAATCATTCACAGTTTTTCTATTGATTTTGTAAAATCCCGTTAAATTTTTATCAGTTCTAATCATAGACTTGTAAAATCCCGTGAACGGTGGTGACAGTATCCCAATCAACCAAAGTCGATTCATTACCACATATTCATGCTCATTCTACAAAGACAAACAATCATGAAAGCTCAAGATTTAAAGACAAAGACTTCCGCAAACTCTGATTTAAAGCTTTCAAGATGAGGCACGGTATGAGAATGTTGGTCAAAGACACAAGATCGCAATATGGCATAGACATTAAAGACAATGTCAAAGGCTCAAAAGTAAAGATCGCAAAGCATGAAAGAACAAGCCTACAACAAAGAACAAAGGATGGATCTCTTCTCCGATCCATTATCAATATATTATCTTGCCGACACATAGGTAGATAGATCCTAATCCTTCTCCGATA